>JAQBSW010004710.1:0-65830 GCA_029291075.1 Eudiplozoon nipponicum
TATAAGTTGACACTTTGTCACAAGTATCCAAATATACACGTAGAGTTTAAGAGTAAGATTAAGTGCAAGTCAGACAATTGACGTCAAACTTTGCAAAATAAACGGCCTGTGCAAAAAACATCTTTATTTCAATCAGTGTCTGTATAGCAATTGCATTACAATTGTATAAATTTGATACATTTCCGGAATTACGTTTCATAATTGGTCCATTGTTATTCAATGCAACTGCTCGTTGTACATGAATCTAATTACAAATTTTATTGAATTAGTTTGTTTCGCCGCGGTTCTTTTCTGTGCTGATATCGTGTAGTGAGCGTGGTTAAACGTGGTTAAACGGCAATTTGCTTTTTTCTCATTGGTGCAACGTAAATAAATTTGAATTTAATTTACGCAATATGTCGGCGATTGATTTGTGTCGTTACAACACTTTCCTCTCTGAAAAAAAGAAAAAAAATTCCTCTCTGCGAGGCTAGATAAGAAATGCATGACAGAGTTCGAACCAAGTTAAGCAAAAATATGATGAACCATAAGTGCTGGGCTTAAATATGCTTGTTGGTTGCTTCAACAATGATATGATGCCAGGTAACCACTAGGAATTGCTACACAAATTGTTAGCTCTAGTGGACGGTCATAGCACGTGAGGCAAAATAGAGCAGTGTAAGTTTTTTGAGCCGCAGCGTGAAGATTTCGAGGTAAATCGCCTCTGAATTTGCCAGGTTTAAGTTAAAAACCTAAGCAGGTTGGATCGTTGTCAATGTGTTTGTATACGACCAAAGGAGCTAGAGTGCTCGACGTTGTGGTCATGACATTTGTAGAGTGGTCTTTGTGAAATAGATAAAGTTGAGATATGCATTGAAAGTGGCCTGTACCATGATATGAAGCTGATCACTACTTAGTGTTGCTACACGAAAGCGTTAGCTCTAAGTAGCTGGTCATACCAAAATAGGCAGTGTAATGTCATGTGTGAGAAATACATTATAATGTAAAAATATATACATTAAAATCAAAGGTAATGCATAAAAATATGTACACGAACATTGCCTCAGAGATGGCATAATACCAAAGAACTGTTCAAAAATGCTACTCAATTGTTAGCTAAGAACAGCTGGTTATGCCACGTGAGACAAATACGAAAATTAACGTAAGGTTAAAAAAATTTTATAGTTAAATGTTAATGTTTAAAAAAAATTAATTACGCGTTATACAAAGCAGGTTGAGATTGTGGTTGAGATGTGTTTAGAAGGTTGAACGCTCTCAGGATCAGGTGGTTCGATAAACGGTTTTAACCTGTCTATGCTTACTGATGTCGGTGTAGCGCCTTGCATAATGATGAAGTATTTTGGCTGTCTTAGTAAAATCGGGTAAGGACCGCGATACTTGGGTTGTAGTGGTGCAACAGCATTATTGTTGCGAACGAGTACTCTCTTGCAGCTGTGGAGCTGTGGGTGAACGAAGACTGGACGAGGCGTGTGTCTCGGCTGCTGTTCGGACATGTTACCGAAATGAAGTCGAAGGCGGGTAGCTTCATCTTGTGGGTCATCTTGTGCCGGTAGTAGACGTGGGAGCTGACTAGGCAGGCGTAGATCCATGCCATACAAGAGTTGTGACGCAGACGTTTTAATGGATTCTCGAGTACGAGAACGCATGGCCAGCAGAACTAAAGGTAGTGCATCGACCCAGTTGCCATTAATGGACGAGGATGCCAAAGCTGCTTTGAGTTCCCTATGCATTCTCTCTACCATGCCATTAGCTTGGGGATGGTAGGCAGTCGTTTGGCGTAAGATGCATCCGATGTACCGCAAGGTGGTTTTGAAACGATCAGATGAGAAGCAAGTGCCTCTGTCCGTGATGACCTCATTGGGAACACCGTAATTGGATATCCATGCAGAGATAAAACCGTTAGTTACTTCGTCTGCAGAAATGGTGCCAAGAGGTAATGCCGCAGGCCACCGTGTAAATCTATCGATCATAGTTAGAAGGTAGCTGAAACCTTGAACCTTTGTCAGATGAACTATGTCGATGTGGACGATGGCTAGGCGAGAAGTAGATCGAAAATGTTGCAACTTAGAACGAGTGTGTCGTGTGATCTTGTTTTTCTGACAAATTGCACACTCTGAGACCCATCGTTTAACATTCTGCCTAAGTCTGTGACCCCAGAAACGATCTGTAAGAAGTCAGACAGTCGCTTGGCTTCCTGGGTGAGAAATTGAGTGAATTGAATCGAAAACCTTTCTCTGAAGGCTGGTCAGCAGAACTGGCTTGTTGGGCTGCGTACCCGTGAAGTAAACAATTGGTAAGCCTTCCCACAGACGGCATATGAACTTGGTTGGGTGACGGGCTATTGATCTTTGAATGTGAATGTCACCGCGTTGTTCAGTTCGCAGGAGAGTTGGCGTTAGTGCAGGTTCACTGAGTGCCACGGAGTTGACAGTGAATGGTGACGGCGAAGGTGGTTGTAGAGAGACGTCTGGCCTGGACAGGGCATCTGCAATGAAGTTCTGTTTGCCCTTGACGTGAAAGACGTCAAATTGCCATTCGCTTAGACGAGAAAGCTGTCTTTCCACTCTGGCAGGGTACTTGGCGATAGATGAAGTTGCGTTTCGAAGTGCGCTAACTAGTGGTGCATGATCTGTGAAAACAACAAATCTGCTACTGCCAATGATGCTGATAAAATGGCGCACTGCGTCGTGGATGGCGAGAAGTTCTCGGCCGAAAGTGTCGTACCTCGTTTCTACTGGTTGGAGAGTACGCGAGTAGAAACTGATAGGCTTCCGAACTCCGTCGATCTCTTGTTCAAAGTGGCTCCAATAGCGAATTCAGAAGCATCTGACGTGAGTAGAAATGGCTTTTCGAAATCTGGATGCGTTAGCATTGTGGCATTTGCTAACGAGTTGATGGCAAGTCGAAGTAATTCCTCGTCTTCGGATGACCAAGCAATGATGGAATTCTTGCTAAGTCCTTTTCGGTTCCGCAGGTGCCTGCACAAAGGATAAAGTTGTTTTGAAAGGCCTGGAAGGAACTTGCGATAATAGTTTAGTACTCCCAGGATTTTCTGCAAATCGCTCAAAGTCCTTGGTGACTTGATATTCTTGATTGAATTCGTCTTTGACGGCAACGGTTGAATACCTTGGGCCGTGATACGATGCCCTAAGAAGTCGACGGATGAAGTTGCAATCTGCGTCTTGTCACAGTTGATCTTGAGTCCGTGGTTGGATAAGCGTGAGAGGACATTTCGTAGATGTTTCGCATGAGATTCTAGATCTGGACTGAATACCATAATGTCATCTAGATATGACATACAATAAGCAGAGTCGTCGCGAAGTATGTTGTCTATGAATCTTTGAAATGTCTGAGTAGCACACTTAAGTCCAAAAGGCATGTAAAGATATTCAAAATGGCCAAATGGAGTGATGACTGCAGTTTTCTCGATATCCTCTGGTGCTATCGGTATGTGATGGTACGCTTGTCTGAGGTCAATCACTGAGAAGAAATTGCTGCCGTTGAGATTTTCAAGTAATGTGTTGATATTTGGAAGAGGATATGCATCAGATTTTGTCACTGAATTTAGCTTACGGTAGTCTCCACAGGCTCTGTACGATCCGTTTGATTTTGTTACTAAGTGCAGTGGTTACGCCCATGAACTTTTCGATGGTCTGATGATTCCCTCTTCCAAAAGCCTTGAGAATTCTTCTTGGGCAGCTTTCAGTTTAACAGGAGCCAGTGGTCGCTTCTTGAGTACAATAGGTTGTACTTCTGTGACGATATGATGCATCGTGTTGGAGACTCGTAGCTCTGACTTGTTAAGATCGAAAAGCGATTTGTATTTTCGAAGAGCTGCTGATATCTCTGCTGAATGATGCACTGGGGTTGGCTGAATGACCTGTAACTCCAAACGCTCGGAGGCAAGTGTCCAAAAGCTTTGTTCAAGTCCGGTGGAGGTGTCGATGATCTTTTGATTGGCAAGATCAACAATGAGCCGAAATTTTAGAAGGAAATCAAGGCCTATTATATTATGTGAGACCTTGGCAATGATGAAGTTGTGGGAAAATTCACGTCGTAGACCTATGTTGAGTGTGCGGTATTGGCAGCCATAAGTTGGTATGGGCTCGCCTGTAGCTGTTGCGAGAAGAACGCCTAGCGACATCTCGGCCATTGAATCACCTTTGAGAAATGAGACTGCCGCACCTGTGTCTACGATGTACTCTTCGCCAGTTTTGAAATCAAGAAGGTGCAGAAGTTCGTTTGGCTGTTTGGCCGGGTCATGCAAACAAGTAGGCTGGTGATTGCGACCGGCATTGTCTGTTTGGTTCTCTATGTGAAAAATTCGGCGTGGACGAAAATAGTCGACAGGGATGTCGGATTGTAGTTGGTTTCTTCCCTGTAGCGCCGTTGATGCCGTTGATGTGCAGAAAGTACGGTCTTCTACTTCCTGCGCCAGACGTTTCCCGATGCTGATGCACCCTTGTGCCTGCGGTCTGTTGTCCTCTCCGTCAGCTGTGGAAATTGACACTCATTCGGAAATTCTTCGGAACGACAAAGACAAACTTGGCAAGCATAAAAAACTTCTGGTGGTTATAACACCAGTTCTTTGGAGCATATTTATTAAAGGATTGCGGAGATCTCGATCGCCGCCTACCATTATAATTTGACTTGGAAACGAATTTTGGTCGAGCATTCACTTGATTTATCTCCGATTTGGTAATGGCCAATCCTTCTAGAACTTTGGCCATGTTCGCCACTGTTCTCTCTAAGGAGGAGATTCTATCATCTTGCGGGGGTGAAGAAAAGGATGATGGATTCACTTTGGGTTCCAAAACCCTATATTCTAACTCACATATCTCAGATAAGTCATCTATAGAGAGTGTTGGGGAGCTGTCTGGCAAAGAGTTTTAATGTTTGGGGAAGATTGTTAATAAAAACAACTTTAGCCTCATGATCAGAAATGTTGGTTTTATACCAACGTTTCCGTAATTCCCTCAGTATTTCTATGGGGCCAAGATTTGGCATATCTAACTGCGCATATTTGTTTATTATCTGCTCAGTTTCCGTGGGTCCAAGCAAGGATTCTACCTCGTTTTGTAGGCCCAAAATGGGATTAGGTAGCTTCCTAATGGCCTCAAGCTTAGGATAAATCCGTCGCTGCAATTCAGAAGGTAGTTTAGAAAAAACCTTCGACAGTTTTTGATGACTGTCATAATCAGGAAACGGGGAGAAAGCGGAGTCTACGCGCATAAAGAATAGCTCACTATCTCCATCCCAAACAGGAACATCAATATCTAAAATTGGACCTGACATTTTAACAATCTTACGGGATCTTAAAAGCATAAATTAAAAGCAATATGAAAATATATAAATATACTTTAACGAAACGCTTACCCACAAACAGCTTCCACAGTTGAATAAGAGCAGAACAAAAAAGTCACTGTTTCCAAAATCCGAAGTTGAGTTGTTGAGTACGTACGGTGCCGTTTTGTACGTAGAAATGATGAACAAAAGCCCCGTTGGCCTTTGATGCCGATGTGTTATTATTATCCCCACAAATCCACGAATATATACCCAACAGATTTCCCAGAATTTCAACGTTAAGGGTGAAGAAAACACAAATGTCAATCAATTATTATTATATCCCTCCAACACAAACCACGAATATATATATATACCCAAAAAAAAATTCACAGATGGCCACGATCACGGTAGATAAAACGCAAATCTTAATCGATTTTTATCCCAAATAGATGAAAAAGGAAGTCAATTTTATTTATACCAAAAAAATCAGAACAATAATCAATATCCTGGCGCGGTCGCCAATTTTGTAAACGCCCCGGCTTCAAGTAAATGCCGTACGACGTTACAAACTCGGTTAAGGTGCTCTGAATAGAGATTAGTTACTGATATGGGGGCCCTTAAGAGGGCCTGGTAATGCGTTCTCTTGAAGTCTTCAGAGTTGAAGATGTCCTAGAGCCTTGAGTGGACTCTGGTTGAGTTGTCGCTCCCGTGGTTGAGCTGTGATCGCGTTGTGGATGGTGTCCTGCAGGTCCTGCACTCAATTGGCTCGTCTCTCCGGTATCCCGCAACAAGATTAGTCACGGATGTAGTTAGTTGTTGGTGAAACTATCAAATCACCAGCGTAGGTATTGACAGCCGACAGAGCGCACACGTATTGACAGCCGACAGAACGCACACGCGTGAAGCAGGTAGAAGGCAAATGCCACAACTGACTTGCATGGTAAATTACCGTGCTTAAATAGCATACAATATGTGTACTTGCATACTATTGGTTAAACGTGGTTAAACGTGGTTAAACGGCAATTTGCTTTTTTCTCAATGGTGCAACGTAAATAAATTTGAATTTTATTTACGCAATATGTCGGCGATTGATTTGTGTCGTTACACTATTTTTACAGCTAAGCTACCAGCCATGCTTAGAGCCACATTCGAAGTTTTTGAGAGGATGAATGTTGATTAGCTAAATAAACGCAGAGGACTAGAAGGTGTTCACAAACAACCGGAACCACAGGTACATGCTGTAACAGCAAACTCAGTCACGGTGCAACAAGTTAAGGAAAGTTTACAAGCTATCCTGTAATTGCGGGGAAATATTCGCGATTTAAGTAGAGAAGACGCGAATATGAATCGCAAATTTAAAGATATGGCGAGAAATATTTCGCAATATATTTGTCAATATAGAGATTTTAGACATCAAGGGAGTCGCTTGCGTCAAAGGTTTTATTGACTGCGCGGATGGTGTAAGGCACATTGTAAATATGGACGAAGTGGTAAGTTCAAAGGTGAAGGCTGCATATACCTGCGTGTAGGTGGACCAAGATTGAAAGGACGCAAAACCGGTAGAGAGAAATTCCTCACCATGAAATGCACAAAATTTCCGCTAGTAGGAGCCATAAGGGTTCCATTTCGAAAGCATCTTGATGTGCGTATAAAAGGCATACGTAATGCAAAATCAAAAAGTGCGACAATAGGGAATAGCACCAAGACAGACGTCAAAGGGGTAGATTCTGTTAAGCGGAGATTTTGATTTCGTTGCCGGATTTTCCACAAATAAATTCATTATTAGAGATGAATGGACTGGTCTTCAGTTTTTCATAGACACGAGTACAGATGTAAGCATAGTTAGGTCAGATATTGTGGAAACAGATTGTTCCACATTTTATTCTTAACTACGGGCCTCAATGGTTGTCCTATAGGATTTATGGGGATCAATGAACTATCGGTAATTTTGATACAGAAGTCTTCCTTTAGGTGGAATTTTCTGATAGCCAATATCAAGAACCATATCATTGGGATGAATTTATTGATTCATTTTATTCTGTCAGTAGATCCAAAACTGGGACCATCGGAGAAGATGTGAGGGTGTTAACACGCAATGAGTCTGATATTTCTGCGGTTAGATCAGTTCGTTTACCCCGACCCATTGTTGCAAGTGACTTTGCTGATATCATCTAGAAACACCTTGCAGTTTTTCAACCTTTTAGTGCTAAACAAAATGGATTGAAGACAGAATTAGAGCACTAAATAGATTTGGTTGCTCCGTTGCTTTGTTTAGCCAATGCCCAACCGTTGGTACAATACGAACAACAGATTTCTGTAACTGCATTTCACCATTTGCGCAAAGAATGAATTTTTATGATTTTAAATTACAATTTTGCTTCCACAATAGTGGTGGTTCACAAACCTCAACCAGGACAATAGATGTTTTTTTGGAATTATTATTCATTAAACTCACTGATAAAGGGTGATTCTTATCTTCTCCCTAACCAGAGTACTCTGCTCCGAGACATAACGGGATATGGTGTTTATTCAACTCTAGATCTCCAAAAAGTGTACTATCAGATACCGATGGAAGATTGCTCTGTACCACTCAACGCAGTCAGAGTTCAAAAGAGGGATCACAATGAATTTCTTAGAATGCCTTTTGAGTTAAACAAATTTCGTCAGACATTCTAGTGTTCGGCTGAAGAAGTCCAACAGAACTGTCCATTTGCAAGGGTGTACATAAACGAAATAATAGTTATCAGTCGATCGCGTGAGGAAAATCGTAATAATTTTGTTACAGTTTTGACCAGGCTGGAATAATATGGATTGGTGGTCAAACTCAATAAGCGCAAAATTGGATACTCTTTGGTTAAATATCTTGATTATTTACTTACCAAAGACAGAAATAAACCTTTGGAAGATAAAACCCAAGCTATCAAGGAGGTATTGAATACTCATGCGTACAATCCACTTGAAACGGAATAGTAGAAAGGCTGCCTTGTGAATTGAAAGTTGCGCTGATGTGTACTAGTGGAACCTGCTGGGTACACATTTTCCTATTTTATTGCTCACGATGCGTAACCAATATAGGGAGCATCGAGGAACTTCGGTTGCAGAATTGGTATATGGGTAACCAATAAGGCTTGTTGTCTTGATATAAACACCTGACCCATTAATTACTAACATATTTCAGTATAAACTAAGAATTGTATAGTGTAGAAAAGGCAATTCATCCAGTAGATGGGTTTCGTCCTTATTGGGAAATCATCATGTACTGGCCTGAATTTGCCGCGAACAGGACTCGAACCTGTGCCCAGGTTCAAGTCCTGTCCGCGGCAAATAGAATAGTGTGAGAACTAGTGATAAATTTAATCCACCGTGTCTGATTGGGAGAAATATCATTAAAAATAGAAAATATTCGTTTAATTTCTAGAACATTTTTTGTTTAAATCCTTTCGTGTATATAACTTTGAATTTTGCGTAATTTGAATTGCTTTATTGTGTACCTGACTGACGTGATTTTCTCTAGCAAATTGCAGTTGCCATTTCATTTCTCATTTCGCTTTTACAAATTTTGATCTTCACAATATCTTCCTGTTAAAACTAGTTTCCGTTTGCATTTGTGCATATTGGGATCGTTCAGGAACAGGTAATTAAATTAATATGTTTTTCGCGTCTAATCTCATTCGAGGTTAAATATTCGGGGTGCAGTGGTGCGTAAGAAGTACACAATCCTTCGCCTATTACTAAATAAATCATATATATATATATATATATATATATATATATATATATATATATATAAATATATGTAGGTGTGAAAAACATGAATGTTAATCTTAAATATGAGGACACTGATAGCATGGCACCGGGAGTCTTAGGCATGAAATTATTAAATATGGACGAGAAAACCGTCCTATCAGTATCCTATAAGCTAACTAAGACTGATTCAGACTTGGCGTCTATGGGGCTCTCATCGGCTTATAGTACTAGATGCTCTATGGATTTATTAATATGAGATTATGAGTGCATGTGTATAGGTGACTGTCAAAAGCTACTACTCATGTGAGTCCACAGAAGTTTTTCTTCAAAACTAAATCAGTGATTGTATCCGTAGTCAGAATTTCATCAGAGAACATTCTTGAAGATTCAGGGACAAATCCTGAGACCTAAAATATACAATGGCTCAATTTATAGCTAATTTTAATGTCAGAGTATAATATTCTTTTACTAATGAGCACGCTTTTATCTCCGATGGTCAGCCGAAGGGTAATTATTAAATATTTTCTCAAAATAATATTTCAATGAATGGGACGATACATCTCTCTCTTTTCAATAATACGAGTGGTTTCCTGAGTTCGTCTACCACTTTCTTCATTAAGAATTCAGAAGCCAATGAAGGAAAATGTACGATTTTTCATTACAGGAACATAGAATACAAATCACAAGAAAAAGTCTGTGTATATATCCCTTGCTTTTGACTATAGCCGCCAATGATTCCCAACAGTCTATAGTCTGTTACTAGAGGCATGTGCGTTTCTGTTGTAATTCACTAAATAATTTTGCCAAATAGAATTTTCACTTTATCTAAAATACATTGAAATATAATCATTCTGTCTATAACCTTTAAACAGGATAAACAATACTAGTGAAATTATCCTCCTACTCTATTAATTTTGGTCATTTGGGTTGCTTAACATATTACAGAAACTAGATCAAAGAGCTATATACACAAAAGTACACACAAGTATATGCATAATAGTCCAGTAATTTCACAAAGTTTAGGCAAAACACACCACTGTTTCTAACGGAATTTTCCTCCTACGCTGTTGATTATTGCACTTTAAGTGGTCTACCTTATATTATGCATTGTTCTAAATAAATAAATAAATAAATAAATAAATAAATATATATATATATATATATATATATAAATATATATATATATATATATATATATATATATATATATGTGTGTGTGTGTGTGTGTTTGCATGTGTGTGTGTTAATTCAGCGAAGTTATTTTTAACAGTTGCTAGAGTCAAACGACGATTACAAACATCCACGATTATATAGTATTCATCCAAAAGCACTCGCGCGGCATCTCAAGTAACACAAAAAATGATAAGTGGTGGCTATAGAAGATGCTTTCTTCCAACCTGAATCTGATTTAGGTAAAATGATAAATAAGTTTTGTTGGTTTATACTTTCTCATCGTATAACTATTCCATACAATTATTTTCAATAAATGTTATAGTCACCGAAATTTATAAATACCATACTATAAAATTAATTTATAAAATTGTTGGTTAAAATGATGAGTTCACGCAAAAGCAAAAATATATTTTGCGTGCAAGTATAAATTTTACATATGAGAAACACGAATATATAGTCTCTTCACAGTTCTCTCTCTACGCTATTCTGAGCATTTGGATGACTAAACAACCCTTGAATTAATAAAATTATACGTATAAAATTATATAAATATTGTCAAAAATGAAAAAAGAAATAATAATTAAACTGTTTATGTCATTCAACGCTTTCTTTTTGGTTTAACTAATTAATTAAATTTGGAGCACAAAGAATATATACATATATTATCTTAAAGATCAACAGAATAAACAAAGAAATGCATAAATATGGTAATGAATAACTGTGGCAATAGCCACCTTTAAGACAAATAATGAACAAAGAGTCTTATCTAGGGCAGACATTATTTCGACAGAAATTCCTCGCAGAAGCGCCCGTATAAGGATGAAGCAGTCAGCCCAATGATAAAAGCAGACTTCGAGCCGAAGTGAACATAAATTAATTAATGTGTAAATTTGTTTTATTAAATCGATGCTCGTTATGCGAGCAAAATTCTATATATAATTGAGTAAAAATAAAGCATGTGTGGTACATTTAAAATGGCTTCTGATGGGTTAGAAACGTTGATTCATGGACTGACTTCTCAAATGAATATTTTAACTGCAGAATTAGGCATAATTAAGTCTCGTCTGGACGATACGCTGATAATAAACACAGACGACATACGTGTACATGGACCATCCAATATAGGTGGACACAACAATAACTATGCTGCATTAACCTATGTGAATGTATTATTATATTCTAATATTTTCAGGCAGTCAAGTGTGCATAGCTGCACTATTGTAAATTTAACCTCTTCGTCTGAAAATGTTTATACGCCGCAGCGTGCCGTTACGTCTAAATTACGGCTCACTTGCGCTTGCCCAGCTTTTTCATCAATCCAAATTGATTGTTATTACTTAGATGATTATTTACTCGTGGGAGAACATGTAAAACAAATAATGAAGTTGCTGCTGGAAGCACTTTAAACTTGTTGGGCCTCTGTATCAAATCAGGTACGGATGCGCGTTATTAACTTTTTTACATGTACAACTCTCAATCATCAGACTGGTGGAGCTGGTCCCTTCTCAACAAAATTCAATATATCGATTCTTGATGGAAGGTTATTAGATTAACCTCGCGTGCGCAAATACCAATTTCAAACACCATGATTCTACTAAACCTCTTTTATTTAAGCGTAATTAGGTAAACAAAAAGCGTAACAGATTATTGGGTTTCGCGCAAAATAGGTCAAGGAAAACGGAGGAATTAACTACGCGAATTCAATTTTCCAACGACGTGTATAGACAATACCTTATACATAAATTTACGCTCCATTCTTAAATAAATAATGGGTTTATCTTATTTGCAAGGCTGATCTCGTTTCTGGTCTCTTCAATGCACAGTGGCCGTTCATATATTGGACTCAATTGCTTTTGAAAAACGTCGTCTCTGTTGTTATCATTAACGTAAAACAGGGAAATAACTACAGCGATAATAATGCACGATTTTTGTAATGTGTGTTCATATATATATAATCACATTGTTGCTTATATTAATTTATGCATACGCATAAATTTATATATATATATATATATATATATATATGTTGTACATGTATATAAATAAATAAATAAAGTGAGTTAAAGATAAGCATATACATATAAAAAATGGATAGATGTATAAGTTTTTGACTCATATTTAATATGTATATATAATTATTTATTTATATTTTTGAATAAATGTGTACATAGTTAACTCTATATGTTTTTTGGCTTGTGAGCATGCACATTATTAGTTTGTAGGGGACTTTTGCGAGATTATTCCCTACATAAGTTTGGTAGCGGCTGTGGAGACACGTGTACATGATTAATCCCCGGCTTTTTCCTGATGGTTGATGAGAGAAGACTGATATGAAGGATCACACATGTATTGTAAATGTCTTCGCGTGTGAAATTATAAGTAGTCCAAATTGACCGTGCTCTAGACGGCAATAAAATTAAAATTTAACACAAATGAATGTCTTAAACACCAGTCACAGTCAAACTAAATTGTCCGTATTCTAGACGGCAAAAAATAACAAAATTGTTCACAAAGATGAAGGTTTTACGCACAAGTCACAGTTAAACAAAATTATCCATGCATTAGACGGTAGTAAAATGAACAATGTTTATAACGTAGCATATTTTGCACACAAGCAATTATTCTTTCACAAATGTCTGAATTGAAATGAATATATGCAACCGATTGAAAATACATGATGATATGAACATAGTCACTGTTAAAAGTTTTCACTGAAAATAAGTGGATGAAAACCGTGTAAAGACTTCAGGGACAAAAATTCACAAATAATTAGTTTACTGTTTGCTATGTTTTTTACTTATGTCATTATAATAATCCATAGTTCTCTGAAATTCGGATAGGCATAGTTAAATGTGAACAGTAAATCCCTCGCATAAACTGCGAATAATCCAACTGAGCGAAATAAATCCACTGTGACACAATAATCCACTGCATGTTCCATGCGTATCGCGCGCGGTTGTGTCTATTTAATAAACCACCCTATTAATTATAAGTAAAATTGCAGTTCAAGAAATCTCAATTAAAACTGCTTGAAACTAACAGAGATTGTTTCTAAAATCACAGTTAAGAGAAATATTGTGTAAGAACAGAGTTAGGTTATTTGACCTTAAAGAGCACTGTATTTGTCAAAATCGAACATCGTTGGGTTGTAACGCAGAGCCGCGTGTTACATACACCCCCCCGACAATGAAAATCAGTACACAATGAAGGTGGTTAACCTTACAAGAGGTGTTATTGCTCTGCCATACGTGTAACGACTGATTTTCGCACTGTCAACACTGATTCTGGTTCCTCTATATCTCGCGGCGGCGTGACGGCTTCAGTTGGCTCGGTTGTTGATGAGATGTGGGGCGTCAGTCCGTTGTCAGCAAGACTGTCTGGAGATGGCGTTATCGTTTCTTCACCGCCTGATAGGTCAACATCTAGGAACAGTGGGTCATTTGGATCAACGTCAGTGGGGGATTGTCTGTCTTTGTAGACCGCTTCAGCTTTGCCATTAATCTACAAAATGATGTAATTCTGATGTCGATCTAACACACGATAAGGACCGCGCTTCGGTTTGGCTAGAATCCTGTTAACCATATCGTTGTTGACGAAGAACAATTTGCAGCTATCAAAATCTTTGCGTTTATAAATTGGACCATGTTGCTGACGTGTAGAACAGATCGGTCGATTCTGAGCGTTATATTGTAGAAAACTGTGAAGTGGAAACAGAAATGTCGGATCGTTCATCGTAACTGCAGTTTCAGAAAGTGATCGGACTAGTTCGCCAGGCAGCCGTAGACATTCGCAAAATACCATTTCAGCGGAACTACATTTAATCGGCTCACGAGGTCTTGTACGCATTGATAGGACTACTTTCGGTAAAGCCGCAAGCCAATTTTCTTCTGGGCTAGCCTTGAGCGCCGCTTTCAGTTCTCGGTGTGGCCTTTCGAGGAAACCATTTGCTCTCTGATTGCAAGCCGCGGTCACGGAGTGTTTGACACCATAGTATAGCAGTAGGGCTGCGAACTCTTCTCCGAGGAATTGTGCGCCACGATCGGTTGCCACTTCAGATGGAGCACCGAACCGAGCGAACCAATTGAGCTCTAGAGCATAACTGACAGTTTCTTGCTTCATGTCTGGCAGTGGTATGGCCTCATACCATCGAGTGGTGCGATCCCGTATTGACAGTAGATATCGCATATTGTTCACGGTAGGTAAGGTTACCAGATCAACGTGTATGTGCGTAAACCGGACTTTGGCTACTTGAATTACTTGTGGCGCCGTTTTGCTGTGTCTCGTCACTTTGCATTTCTGACATTCTAGACATTGTTTTGACCATATCTTGATATCTCGCCGCATGCCAGGCCAAATGTACGTTCTGGATAGAATTTCCATTGATGCTTCGCCAGATGGGTGGCTCATCGAGTGGTAGACTTCGAAGATCTTGTGACGGAGTTTTTCAGGTATAAACGGCCGAGGGCCCACGCCAGTTATTTCACACTGCAGCAGAGTTCCATCATAATAAAATGATTTCAGGCGATGGACATCAAATGTCCGGAGTGATGGATCATCTTGCTGAGCTGCTTGCAATTCCTGAGTGCTTATAGGTGAAGGACACAGGATTAGGACACAAAGTTCTGCAGGATGGCTTAGGGAGTCTGCGACCACGTTTTCTGACACTTTGACATGAGTGATTTCATATTCATACTCGCCTATTCGTGTAAGTTGTGAGTTGACACGTCGTGAATATAAATACTCTTTCTTTCCTCTCAGCATCGGAAGTAGAAGAAGATGGTCTGTGTAGATCTTGAACTTTCGGCCATCCAGATAGGTGTGGAAGTGTAGGATCGACCGGTAGATTGCGAGTAATTCTCTTCCTAATGCATTATATCGCGTCTCGCGAGGTTGTAGTTTTTGCGAATAGAAGGCGATGGGTTGGTGTATTCCATTGATGGATTGTTGAAGTACTGCGCCTATGGCAACGTCGGATGCGTCAATTATCAATTCAAAAGGTTGAGACCAATGCGGGGAATGTAGCATGGTCGCTTTGCATAGGGCTCTTTTGGCATCTTCGTAAGCATGTATGTCATCCACGTTGAGCTGAATCGGTTGTGATTTCTTGACGAAACGGCTTTCTGGCACGAGATATTTGTGAAGACGGTGCCAGAATCTTGGCAAGGCAGGGTACAAATCGAGAATAGTAGTTCATCTTGCTCAAGAATCGTCGTAATGCCCGAACGGTGGTTGGAGGCTGTAGATCTTGAATAGCACGAACCTTAGTAGGTATAGGTGTCATGCTTTCATCGAAAATTTGATGACCGAGGAATTCAATTGATTTCTGTGCAAAAACGCATTTGTTGCCATGAAGTCGGAGGCCATAGTCTGATAGACGTGTGAGCAGGATTTCAATATGTTGTATATGTTCGGACATTGAGTTGGAGAATACCAGGATGTCGTCTAGATATGGAATTACAAATGATAGACCATCTAGTATTTCGTCCATAACGCGTTGGAATGTTTGCGAGGCATTCTTGAGACCGAAAGGCATATAGTGATATTAGCGCGTGCCTCCTCCGGTGAATCTGAGTGCAGTATATGATACTGAGTGTTTGTCCATCGGTACTTGATAGTAAGCTTTCACTAGGTTGAGTTTTGAACGAATAGCATGACCGATAGCGGATCTGAGTAGGTCAGCTGGATTTGGCAGGATGTACGAATCAGACTGTGGGCAAGAATTGAGAATACGATAATCCCCGCACACCCTGAATCTTTCTGGTTCACTCTTTGGTACAACTACCACAGGCAACGCATAAGTTGAGCTGGATCGTGTACAGATGCCTTGTTGACGTAGCATGGCGAATTCTTGCTCGGTGACCTTATGTTTGTGTGGTGCCAATGGACGTGCTCGTGGAGGATGAGGAAGTGGTTTCGATAAGATGATACGATGGGCTGTGATGGCACGCTTCCTCTTGAGATCGGGTATGAAGGAGATAGCTTTGAAAATTTCTTCATGACGTTTCAGAACATCGTCCAGTTGAGGTAAATGAGGAACTTGAGAAATTAGCTGTATGGATGAGACTGCTTCGGCGCGAGTCGTATGTTTTGGCGCTGATGAAAGCAACTGATTGTCTGCAGTGCGTATATCTCGTGTTCTTGGACGAATGGTAAGGTTGAAATGTTCGAGAATGTCACGTCCAATGATGTTTCTTGTCGTATTGGCAATGATGAAATGATAATTGAAACATCTTTTTGAGTTGGAGAACGAGATTGTGTGTACTCGTACCCCAAACGTCGCTATGTTGGAGCCATTGGCGCAGGTAAGACTGCTGGTGTCGACTGGGTGGGTAGGTTCGAAATAATTGTGGCGTAGTAAGCTAACATCTGATCCAGTATCTATGAGAATAAATTCGCCAGAGTTTGCGTCACGGATGAGAAAGGATGTCGATAGTGGCAACTGATGATGGGACTGGTTTCTGGCATTTGGGCATTTGAAGCATGACTTGACTGGAGCCGTCGCTGTAAATACAATAGTTTGATTGCGCTCTACCGCGAAAGCAACGTGCTTCGAGCCATCAGACGTGGAGCGGCCAACGATCTTGGGGTGATCAGCTTCTACTGCCGCAGAGGAGGCTGACCGCGCCCACTTGAACGTCGCGTCTGTGCGCGGGAATGTGCAGCCGTTTCTGAGGCAATAGCGTGTGGAGTGGCCATAGCTGCGGTGATTCGGACACCACTCCGCCGGTAACTGTGGAACTGTGGCCCGGCCTCTCGACGTCGACCTCCTGGCGCTATTCCGGGACGGTGGTCGACGCTGGTCACGCCTGCTCTGGTCGCGTCTATTATGGACCTCATCGACTAAGGCCAAATATGGCCTTACGGTGAGGTTCTCGAGCAGGCTGATGAGGCGTTCATTCGTGACGTTTGTTCCGGCTGATGATGCGGTGGGTTGTGATTCGAACAGTCTTGAGGTGATGTGGCCTTTCTCTTGGGCAGGTGAGCTATAGTAGTGTTTCTTCCACCATTTGTCTTGACGTGCCGGCAGAAATTCGTCTTGCACTTCGACGGATTCGTGCAGGAACGTGGCCATCTCTTGGACTGTAGTCTTTTCAATATCCTCGGGTGCTATCAGGATGTGGTGGTTGGCTTGCCTGAGGTCAATAAATGAGAAGAAATTGCTGTCGTTGAGTTTTTCAAGTAAGGTGTTAATATTGGGAATAGGATATGCATCAAATTTTGTCATTGAATTTAACTTGCGGCAATCTCTGCAGCCCTTTAAGATTCGTCTGATTTGGAGACAAAGTGCAGTGGTGTCGCCCATGAACTTTTCGATGGTCTGATGATTCCCTCTTCCAACAGCCTTTAAAATTTCTCTTTGGCAGCTTTCAGTTTAGCAGAAGCCAGTGGTCGCTTCTGGAGTGCAATAGGTTGTCCTTCTGTGACGATATGGTGCATCCTGTTGGAGACTCGTAGCTCTGACTGGCTAAAATCGAAAAGCGACTTGTGTTGTCGAAGAGCTTTTGTTATCTCTGATGAATGATGAACTGGGGTTGGCCGAATGACCTGTAATTCCAAACGCTCCGAGGCATGTGTCCAAAACATTTTCCAAAGTCCTGTTGCATCACTACAACCAAAGTATCGCGGTCCTTACCCGATTTTGCTCAGACAACCAAAATAATTAATTATTATGCAAGGTGCTACACCGACATCAGTAAGCACAGACAGGTCAAAACCATTTATCGAACCGACTGCTCCTGAGAGCGTTCAACCTTCTACACACGTCTCAGGTTCCGTCAGCCCACAATCTCAATAGCCTGCTTTGTATAACGCGTAATTGCTATTTTTTTAACATTAACATTTCGTTATTCTACGTATCAAAACTTTTTAACCTTACGCTATTTTTCGCATTTATCTCACGTGGCATAACCAGCTGTTCTTAGTTAACAATTATGTAGCAGTTTTGAACAGTTCTTTGGTATTATGCCATCTTTTAGGCAATGTTCGTGTACATATTTTTATGCAGTTACCTTTGATTTTAATGTATATATTTTTACATTATAATGTATTTCTCACACATGATATTACTCTGCCAATTTTGGTATGAACAGCTAGATGGAGCTAACGCTTTCTTGTAGCAACACTAAGTAGTTATCAGCTTCATATCATGGAACAGGCCACTTTCAATGCATATCTCAATTTCATCAATTGCACAAAGACCACTCTACAAATATCATGACCACAACATCGATCACACACTAGCTCCTTTGGTCGTATAAAAACGCATGGACGACGATCCAGCCTGCCTAGGTTTTTATTTTTAAACCTGGCAACTTTAGAGGCGATTTACTTCGAAATCTTCTCGCTGCGGTTCCCAAATCTTACACTGCTCTATTTTGCCTCACGCGGTATGACCGGCCACAAGAGCTAACAATTTGTCTAGCAATTCCTAATGGTTACTTGGCATCATATCATTGTTGAAGTCACAATCAAGCATACTTAAGCCCAGAATTTATGTTACATTACTTTTTGCTTAACTTGGTTCGAAATCTGTCATACATTTCTTATCTAGACTCGCAGGGAGGAATTTTTTTTCATTTTTTCCCGACATATTGCGTAAATTATATTCAATTCGATTTACGCTGCACCAATGAGAAAAAAGCGAAACTTGCCGTTAACCAATAGTGTGTAATTAGACACATATTTCTATGACATGGCTATTTAAGCACGGCAAATTTACCATGCAGTTCAGTTGTCACGTTTGCCTTCTGCTTTGCGTTACGTGTGCGTGCTGTCGGCTGTCATCACCTACAATTGGCAACATCAGTGACACCAATCTTGTTGCTGGACAACCAGCAAGACGAGCCAATTAATGCAGAATTTCAATAACGTTTCCACGTCGAGATTACAACGCATCAGCAGAAGGAAACACAGCCCAAGTCAACCCAAGGCTCTAGGACGTCTTCACACTGACAGATCTTTCTCGGCATTTGCCGGAGAACGCACTACCGGCTCTGTTAAGGGCCCCCTAACAGTACATAACTCCATATTTATGGCACCTTAACCAAATTGTAACATCGTACGGCATTTACTTGAAGCTGGAGCGTTTACAAATGTTTTGTCGATTTGATGACCCCTTGCTGAAATTCTAAGCTTTAGAATTCTTGCGGTAGGTATTAATGCTTTAAATTGGACAGTTACCAAACAGCGTTTCGTTATCTTGATATGATTACGTTTGTTCGAAAATAGGTGCAGCCTAAGTCTGGAATTGTTCTTTCTACGGGATGCCAACAACCCGTTCAAATTTATGTTTATTTTATGGCCCAATGTTGAAAATAGATATAGTACAAGTTTGGTGGTTTGTATTTCCGTTATGTACGGAATAGCAAATTACACGTTCGGCTTTAAGTTGACATAATGAATCTTCCTTAAAAACAGTGGTTTGTATTGGTATTTTACAGTGAAAAGCTAATAACACGTTTGGATTATCGTTTAACTGTTAGAATGGAAGAAGGAAGTTATTGGTGTTTTATAAAAGACAGCTAATAACCCGTTCGGCTGTACGTTGATATCAATATTCTTCCTTTGAAATAGAAGCAGCATTATTTGGTGGTTGGCATGGCTATTTGTATGGGATAACTAACAACATGTTTAAATTTATATCGATTTTACAAGTAATTGGTAAATTTATAACCGCTCGCTTCGTATGATCCCTAAACTTTGGTCATCACTCCGATTGCTTTCAATGTCACTACATGGAACGAGTTTTAGCATATCGACATGGTAGGTTCACAGCCGGTAGCTTGCGGTGGGATATCCTATGTTTTTTCAGGTCAATAAATTTACCCAATGGGTCGAGTTTATACCACTGATGAAGATCACAACAGACAAAATTAAAACGTGCTTACAAGAGCAATGGCTCAGTCGATTTGGTGCACCAGAAGTTATTGTTACCGACCAAGGGGCACAGTTTGAGTCGAAAGAATTTAATCAGTGGTGCAAAGACCTTGATATAAAGCATTCCCTTACAGCCACTTATCACCTGCAGACCAACGCGACGCTTGAGCGCGCACACCGGACGATGAAAGAGGTACCGCGATACACTTGTAATAAATACCGACGAGATCCGCGTGCATGGCCCAACCAATAGAGGTGGACGCAACATACGACTTATTATTATCAACCAGTGTGCACAGATCAAGTCGATAGAATTTAATCAGTGTTGCAAAGACCTTGTCATAAGACATTACCGCGCAAAAATTACCACACGCAGATCAACGCGACGGCTGAGCGATCACAAAAATGATGAAAGAGGTAATGCGATGCAGATGCCATGAGAGTCCGAGTTTCAGTATCAAATGATTCAGGATTCGCATCAATAGCCATGGTCTATAGAGAATAAAATAATCTACCAGGTGAATACGTAATCCCAGGGTCTCATGAACGCTGCATTATAACTGATATTTAGGAGAACCTAAAACAGTTAGCTGATTATGTGGGCGTCACACAGCGACAAACCTATGAGAGACGACGTACAAGCATTCCCCTAAGGAACGGAATTATGTCATGGTTGCGAAGGTCGAGCCCATGGCACTACAGGCTAACAATGATGGTCTGTATCGTGTGGAAAGTGTGGACGCAAAACTCAATAAAATTTTCTTTAACATGCCCGATGTATCACGAGCTGTCTCACTTGGTCGAAACCAAATCCTAATAAGGGCGTCTGTATATACGTTACAACAAAAAATATGGTAGATGTTTCTATTTAATAATAGTTTCGTCTCCCATTCGCTCACAGCCACCATCGACACATCCGATAAATGACACAAATTTGCTCTCGCAATTTTTTTGTTGTTTAACAGCTAAATTATTGGTAATACCGCTACATAAGCTCCTGTAGTCAATTGCATTTTTACTGGCTGTCGCCATTTGTTCCGGACTTGCTGATTATGCCGCGAAGAATTCCAGTAAGATTTGTCATTCCTGCCGGGCATTTAAACGGAAACCATGCATGGAGTCGCAGCTGCCAATTTGTTTGTCATCATGGCTGAACCTTGAAGAGATTGAGTTGTTTCTTCCAGGCTTCCTTGGGAGCAAGATATTGCGCCCTATTTGGTAGGATCCAACAGCGTAAACATGATAGTCTCATGTGGTTGAAAACCGTGCAAAGACTCAGTTAGCCCTTATAAACACCGCTTGATGCGTGCCATGGTATCAAGGGGCATCTCACTTGGTAATGGTTTCAGTCTGTACAATTCTGAAAGCAACCTCTGAGGTTTGGCTCGGAAGTGATCCAACATTTGTCTTTTATATTATTCATACGTCAGGTTAGCAGATAATTGTAATTGGACTACAAGTGTCTGGTCAACTTATTCATGGACAGGCACGCGCACATTTGGCGCTTCTAATGAAAAATCATGTGCTCGAACTGAGGCTTCAAATATTTCGAACCACAACTATGGACTTTCCACAACAAAGATTGCAAGCATTGGCTTAATTTCTGATGACGGTCGGGAAAATCTCGTCGATTCGGACGAAAACGCCGCCATATGTCTTGTAACGCGCGGCTCCGCGTTAAAACCCAACGAAAATCAGATTCATCAGATCCGGTTTTCCTTAGGGTCACATTTACGAATAATGGTTTTAGACAATCTTTTTCTTAACTGTGATTTTAGAAACAATATCTGTTAGTTTCAAGCAGTTTTTTTGAGATTTCTTGAAATGAAATTTTATTTATATTTAATAGGGTTTCGTTTAATAATAATACACACCCGCGCGTAATACGCCGGTAACATACAGTGGATTTATATGATTTAACGCTCAAAGCCAGGATTTATATATTGTGTGTTCTTTAGTTTTTTACACGAAAGCTGTAACAGTTCTCTTAAGACATAGTGGATTTATATTTTGTGTTTTTTTAATAGCTTATACGAAAACACTAACTGTTCTGCTAAGGCATTCTGTGTTTATTATGACTTTGCTTTTGTGCCTAGATATTAACTTGTGTTGAGAATACTTTATTTTGTTGCCGTCTCGAGCATGGTCAATTTTGACTAACAGTGACTTATAATTTACTTTGCAACATTGTTTACAATACCAGTATGATAATTCGACTTAGCCTTCTCACATCACCCATTGGAAAGACTTACTTTACTTTATTTTACTGCGGCTGACTCCTTTTGGAGGATAAGCCGGCTCCATTGAATTGTGACATTTCATGGAGTTTCTTGGGAATTTGGTACAAGTGGTGTCCCCACAAAACTAATTTCTTCCGACGACAGCTATCAGACATATGTAGGAATGGAATATCATCGCAAAATAAACAGCTAACCCGAAAAACCTCTTACAATAACCCCAATACCTCCTACAGTCTATCTGCTTCCTCTTGGGCACAGTCGACTTTGTTTACTTCTCCTGTATTGCTTGGGTCGTATATGCGGATTCCCTCAGAATTAATTATTAGTATGTCATCCAGTCTGGACATAATTATTCCTATCTGCACAGTGAAATTGTTCATTTGTGCAGTGAACACCTATACTAATTTTGCCAATCCGTCAGAAGTTATATTATTTAACTCAACACAAATGTTTTACAATCATTTTTTTATAGGATTTTATTCGTATTTGGTGAAACAAAATATAAATTATTATTACTTTGTGCTCACTTTTGCGGCTCGAAGGCTGCTTCCTTTATTGTGCTGACCGCTTCATCTTAATACGTGAGTTTCTTCGATGGCTCTCTTTTGAATTCATGTCAGCCATAGATAAAACCTTAGATATGTTTGCGATCACAAAGGTGGTTATTGGTACATTCCGTTGTAGTTGATAACAAAAAAATGTTTGACCGGGCTCAAAAGTCGAATGAGGCCCGGAGTACTTTGAATTCTGAGTGGACTGTTCTGCGTCCACCCGTACATCAACTTGCTTACATGTTTTGAACTCAATATTTTGCGGTGTGTAAGCATTCAGGTTATCAATGCCGCGTTTTGCGTACGCGGGTAATAGCTGTACACGAGCAGTTACACAAAGATCCGATTTGTCACTATTTCCAATTTTGTTTTGTCTTTGATCGGGTTGACTCATTTTTACTTCAATTGGAAATGCGGTTCTAACAAAGATGTGATAGAACCGCATTTCCAATTGAAGTAAAAATGAGTCAACCCGATCAAAGACAAAAACAAAATTGGAAATAGTGACAAATCGGATCTTTGTGTAACTGCCCGTGTACAGCTATTACTTGCGTACATGTTTCCCAGGCTTGGAAATATAAATAGGCGAATGGTGTTCAGTAGTGGGTAGCAAATTAAAACTCTTTAGAACACGCTGAACTGTTGTTGTCTGATAATTTAATGTTTGTTATCTTTAGAAAAGTTTTCACGAATTTAATTAATCGTGAACTAGTGGATCCTAATGAGACATTCCTCTTGAATGAAAGAATTAGGCGAACGTTATAGCTTACAAAGTTTCGGACAATTTTATTCGCGACTGGTTTCAACATGTTACCTTTGATTGTAACAGTTATCAATTCATACATCGAGCCTAACATACAGTATGACACGTCTGTGACGAAAAATGTCTTTGGAATTACACGACGTAAATCTAGTGTGACTGAGATATTACAAGCCATGTGTTTTGATTGACTCGCGTTGATAGCCTTTAAACCTACATCTGTCCAAAATGTTACCGGGAATTTGGAGGCTACTGACGATATTGCAGTGTAAGTATCAATGACAAACGCGAACTGTGTGAGTGGATGGCTAACAACCAATATCGACGTGGTTTATAGGGTGACAGAATTAATACGCGGCGGCCTTACTTCCTCTGTAGTTTTCGGAGTTGAAAACTGATCTACGTTCTGGGACCATTAAGAAAATTATCTAAGAGTAACAGCACAGCATGTATGCACGAAATGATTGATGGCATGCTCCCAATTACGATGGTACATGAACCATGTCTATGAATTCCCTATTGGATTACTCTGAGCTATTTGTGGGTGACTCGCAGGTTTTCTGAGTGCTGGCTATCGTATGATGTGCTGGCGGTGCGATTATTGAGTGGGAATGTACGGACAGTTCAATGAGAGACTGGAGCCCTGGGAACAATGCGAGGATGAACCCTTTCTCAGACGGTTGCAATCATCTGATTTTTAACCAAAGTGGGTGAGCCATGTTTTACGAACTCATTGAATTTTTCCAACATTTACATAAGCTGTAATTCGAGATGTTGAACCATTAGCTTAAGCAGAATAATACATCCCTAGAAATTTGACAGTGTTAACGAAAAAGAGCCTAGTGCGATCACGATCATTGTAGACACCAACAAAGTTTTGGTTATGATAATTTGACCAAACTGCGCATTCCTTTTTATTTGCATAAATGATGCTGAGCTTGAATGCGTGTAATGTGCGTACAGATGCAGTATTCCCATTCCTGGTAAATGTCGTCACATGTCTAAAAGAAAATTCAAGGAATTTTTTTAAAATTTAACGTACTTAATCCACTGAGAAATCGGGATTTATTTACACACGCCACAATACATTTTCCTCAAAAATATATAATGAGAAACAAGAGTTAAAGGTTCGAGGACCTGTTCGGGTGCCAATCCGACATACCTTCGCTAACTAGAAGGTTGTCAGCAGTTAGGGCGAGCCTTACCAGTCTAAAGGCTACGTCCTATTGTCAATAGTAATTCACCGCGAGTTTTGAACACAAAAACATTTGATACACAAAAGTTGCATTGAAAAGCTGCGTGGTATGATTAAATAAAAGTGCATATTAGAAGTACGAATAAGTAAAACCTGACGAGCGAAATACTTCAAATATTATGATACAGAAAATGTGCATACATTTTATTTTGTAGATCTTCCAATATTATTATATTTTTGATGGAACATGTGTGGTTTGAATCCAAATAAAGATATTCCATTCTATTCATTGGATGAGAAGGCAAATTATGAGAAATCGATATTTTGGTTTGTTAAATAATGTTGCTAAGGCTAAGTTTGGATTAATCGTAGGTTATATAAGACTGTAAAGGATTTTATGAAACGGTTGATTGAGATAAGCCAGCAGACTGTATAAGAAGTCATCAGATGTCCGTGTTTGTGTTTTATCATGTAACGGTTAATTGTTTCATGTCAGGAAACAGCAATATTAAACAAGTAATTTTGACTGATTGTGTGTGTTAATAAATTGTAAATGTACATTACACTTAACTTGACAAAACGTCTACGAGTAAATTTTAAAGATAAAACAAAATATAATTGTGCTAGTTCTATTTTTCGACATAAAGACATGCATATAATTACCTTTACCGTATTAATAGATTATAATTTTGCTCTAATCTCTCTCCAACCACGAAAGTACTCGAACCTGATGTGACTCAGGCTCCATCCGTCTTTCCATTATACAACGACGACAGCTCCTGTAAATAAAGCGATACCAATCAAAATTGGCTAACAGTTTTAAATGAATTGCCATTAGCAAAATATAGGTGATTCAAACTGAGGCCTAACATTTCTATTCGAATAAGGCATATAAGCATAGACGAAAATCTAGATCTCCTCAATTCTATAGTCAGCATGGTCCAAATAACTTGTGCTATAATCAACAAATGTATATTCCCTCATGAAGAAATTGTTTTACTGTTCGGATAATATACAGAACAGGTACCAGTTTTCTTTCGAGGCAGATATAAAGCCACAACAATGAAACAATGTAATTAATTCGCGCACAAACTAGAGAATCAGTTTCTAGGCACCAAATGCAGCAGTTAATGCAGGTATCGCAGGAATATCTTCGAAGACAGTAAAATAGAAGAGAACAAAATACAAATGATCAAACTACCTGTATACATGATCCGGCAATATAATGCAATGAATTTTGCATTCTCAGGATTTTCAGTATCGCTCTCTAAATATAGATATACACCGTCGATTTCTGCAACGTCATCGTAGCCAAATTGAAACATCATTCCATAAATTGATTTCCTGTTAAAATCTTGGCTTTCGTTTAATTAGCATACATGGACGATTTATTTTACACTAGATTTCAAACGTTTTGAGTTCATGATATACAATGATATTTGGTTCATACTTCTAAAGAAAAATCAACTGTTCATGGAGATAAAAACATTTTTCAATGTCAGCAAATTACAACTAAATGTGACTAAATCGATGCACCATATCAACACCATAGGACGACCTATTGCCATTAAGAAGATGCCATTGCCTACTGCAAAATTAAAGCCCCATAATAAGAGTTTACAAGACAATTGAATAATCGCATCATCCAACATACAAAACGTTCTAAGGAATCTCCATTGCACTTGATGTCTAAAGGTAATTGACCATAAAAAGCCAGCATTTATTAACGAAAGTTATTCCAGTGGCAAATGAAGATGCATAAACTATCCCTATTTCAACAAAAAGACATCGAATTAACTTAAAGCTGAACTAGTTATTATCTGTTCTGTATAAAACTCTAACGCACACCTCCAGTGTTGCACTTGCTCTACTTTTAACAACAAGTAATCAAATCAAAAGAAAGCTAAAATTGTTTGATACTATCCTTTATTGAACATCATTACCGAGAACCAGAATTCAACTGCTCTAAATTTAACAATGGCTCGTCAAATCGATATAAAGTTAAACGTGTTTTTAGATGTTCCACACAAAATAGCTCTGTCTGCCACCAGGGCAGTGCTGCTTCTATCTTAAAGGAAAAATAGTGATACCAACGTAAATCCGAACGGGTTATTAACTGTCTTTTACGATACATCAATGCTTTCCATTAGGCTTATGCTGCTTCCATTCTAACTGTCATCAAATAAACGTTACTCCGAACGGGTTATTAGCTGTCTTTTATAAAAAACAAATGCCCTCCATCAGGCTCTTGCTACTTCCATTCTAACAGTCATCAAATAAACGTTTATCCGACCGTGTTATTATTCACTTTAAAACACCATCACCAAACACCTTTTACAATAAAGAACAATTATGTCAACTTAAAGCCGAAAGAGTTATTTGCTTTCCCGTATACAACAGCAATACAAACCACCAGGCTTGTACTATTTCAATTTGCATCAACAATTCATCAAATCAACATTAATTTTAACGGGTTGGTAGCTGTCCTGTGGAAACATCAATATCCCCCATAAGACTGGGGCTGCACCTATTTTCAATGAAATGTAATCATATGAATATAATGAAACGCTGGTTGATAACTGATCAGTATAAATCATTAGTACGTACCGCAAGGATTCTGTTGGTTAGTATTTCAACAAGGGATCATGTTTCTTTTAAAGGAGTCATCAAATCGACATAACCAAGTTAGTGCTGCTTCTATTTTCATTTATCGGTCATATACAACCTACCACAGAAAGCGTTATGTGTTGTCCTATATAAAACACCAAAACAACCACCAGACTTGTGCTGCTTCTATTTTCAAAATTGTGTAAACGCCCCGGCTTCAAGTAAATGCCGTACGACGTTACAAACTCGGTTAAGGTGCTCTGAATATAGATTTGTTACTGATAGTGGGCCCTTAAGAGGGCCTGGTCCTGCGTTCTCCTGAATTATTCAGAGTGTGAAGATGTCCTAGAGCCTTGGGTGGACTCTGGTTGTTGTTCCTCCCGTTGTCAAGTTGTAACCACGATGTGGAAAACGTCGTTCAGGTTCTGCAATTAATTGGCTCGTCTCGCTGGTTGTACCGCAACAAGATGAGTCACGCATGTAGCCAATTGTTGGTGAAACAATCAAATCACCAGCGTAGGTATTGACAGCCGACAGAACTCACACGCGTAACGCAAAGCTGAATGCAACTGCGACAACTGACTTGCATGGTAAATTGCCGTGCTTAAATAGCATGCCATAGTAATATATGTCTACTTGCACACTATTGGTTAAACGGCAAGTTTCGCTTTATTCTCATTGGTGCAACGTAAATAAAATTGATTTTAATTTACGCAATATGTCGGCCATTAATTTGTGTCGTTACAACACTTTCCTCTCTGAAAAAAAGGAAAAAGAATTTCTCTCTGCGAGGCTAGATATGAAATGCATGACAAAGTTCGAACCAAGTTAAGCAAAATATGATGAACCATAAATGCTGGGCTTGTTGGTTGCTTCAACAATGATATGATGCCAGGTAACCACTAGGAATTGCTACACAAATTGTTAGCTCTAGTGGTCGGTCATACCACGTGAGGCAAAATAGAGCAGTGTAAGTTTTGGGAGCCGCAGCGTGAAGATTTCGAGGTAAATCGCCTCTGAATTTGCCAGGTTTAAGTTAAAACCTAAGCAGGTTGGATCGTCGTCAATGTGTTTGTATACGACCAAAGGAGCTAGAGTTCTCGACGTTGTGGTCATGACATTTGTAGAGTGGTCTGTGCGCAATTGATGAATTTGAGATATGCATTGAAAGTGGCTTGTACCATGATATGAATCTGATCACTACTTAGTGTTGCTACAGGAAAGCGTTAGCTCTAAGTAGCTGGTCATACCAAAATAGGCAGTGTAATGTCATGTGTGAGAAATACATTATAATGTAAAAATATATACATTAAAATTAAAGGTAACTGCATAAAAATATGTACACGAACATTGCCTCAGAGATGGCATAATACCAAAGAACTGTTCAAAAATGCTACACAATTGTTAGCTAAGAACAGCTGGTTATGCCACGTGAGACAAATACGAAAAATAACGTAAGGTTAAAAAAATTTTGATAGTTAATGTTAATGTTTAAAAAAAAATCAATTACGCGTTATACAAAGCAGGACATTGAGATTGTGGGCAGACGGAGCCTGAGACGTGTGTAGAAGGTTGAACGCTCTCAGGATCAGGCGGTTCGATAAACGATTTCAATCTGTCTAGGCTTACTGATGTCGGTGTAGCGCCTTGCATAATAATGAAGTATTTTGGTTGTCTGAGCAAAATCGGGTAAGGACCGCGATACTTTGGTTGTAGTGGTGCAACAGCATTATTGTTGCGAACGAGTATTCTCTTGCAGCTGTGGAGCTGTGGGTGAACGAAGACTGGACGAGGCGTGTGTCTCGGCTGCTGTTCAGACATGTTACCGAAATGAAGTCGAAGGCGGGTAGCTTCGTCTTGTGGGTCACCCTGTGCCGGCAGTAGACGTGGGAGCTGACTAGGCAGGCGTAGATCCATGCCATACAGGAGTTCTGACGCAGATGTTTTAATGGATTCACGAGTACAGGAACGCATGGCAAGCAGAACTAAAGGTAGTGCATCGACCCAGTTGCCATTAATGGACGAGGATGCTAAAGCAGCTTTCAGTTCCCTATGTATTCTCTCTACCATACCATTAGCTTACGGATGGTAGGCAGTCGTCTGGCGTAAGATGCATCCCATGTACCGCAAGGTGGTTTTGAAACGATCAGATGAGAAGCAAGTGCCTCTGTCCGTGATGACCTCATTGGGAACACCATAATTGGATATCCATGCAGAGATAAAACCGTTAGTTACTTCGTCTGCAGAAATGGTGCCAAGAGGTAATGCCGCAGGCCACCGTGTAAATCTATCGATCATAGTTAGAAGGTAGCTGAAACCTTGAACCTTTGTCAGATGAACTATGTCGATGTGGACGATGGCTAAGCGAGAAGTAGATCGAAAATGTTGCAACTTAGAACGAGTGTGTCGTGTGATCTTGTTTTTCTGACAAATAGCACACTCTGAGACCCATCGTTTAACATTCTGCCTAAGTCTGTGACCCCAGAAACGATCTGTAAGAAGTCGCACAGTCGCTTGGCTTCCTGGGTTAGAAATTGAGTGAATTGAATCGAAAAATTTTCTCTGAAGGCTGGTCGGTATAACTGGCTTGTTATGCTGCGTACCCGTGAAGTAAACAATTGGTAAGCCTTCCCACAGACGGCATATGAACTTGGTTGGGTGACGGGCTATTGATTTTTGAATGTGAATGTCACCGCGTTGTTTAGTTTGCAGGAGAGTTGGCGTTAGTGCAGGTTCACTGAGTGCCACGGAGTTGACAGTGAATGGTGACGGCGAAGGTGGTTGTAGCGAGACGTCTGGCCTGGACAGGGCATCTGCAATGAAGTTCTGTTTGCCCTTGACGTGAAAGACGTCAAATTGCCATTCGCTTAGACGAGAAAGCTGTCTTTCCACTCTGGCAGGGTACTTGGCGATAGATGAAGTTGCGTTTCGAAGTGCGCTAACTAGTGGTGCATGATCTGTGAAAACAACAAATCTGCTACTGCCAATGATGCTGATAAAATGGCGCACTGCGTCGTGGATGGCGAGAAGTTCTCGGCCGAAAGTGTCGTACCTCGTTTCTACTGGTTGGAGAGTACGCGAGTAGAAACTGATAGGCTTCCGAACTCCGTCGATCTCTTGTTCCAAAGTGGCTCCAATAGCGAATTCAGAAGCATCTGTCGTGAGTAGAAATGGCTTTTCGAAATCTGGATGCGTTAGCATTGTGGCATTTGCTAACGAGTTGATGGCAAGTCGAAGTAATTCCTCGTCTTCGGATGACCAAGCAATGATGGAATTCTTGCTAAGTCCTTTTTGGTTCCGCAGGTGCCTGCACAAAGGATAAAGTTGTTCTGAAAGGCCCGGAAAGAACTTGCGATAATAGTTTAGTACTCCCAGGATTTTCTGCCACTCGCTGACAGTCCTTGTTGACTTGATATTCTTGATTGAATTCGTCTTTGACAGCAACGGTTGAATACCTTGGGCCGTGATACGATGCCCTAAGAAGTCGACGGATGAAGTTGCAATCTGCGTCTTGTCACAGTTGATCTTGAGTTCGTGGTTGGATAAGCTTGAGAGGACATTTCGTAGATGCTTCGCATGAGATTCTAGATCTGGACTGAGTACCATAATGTCATCGAGATATGACATACAATAAGCAGAGTCGTCGCGAAGTATGTTGTCCATGAATCTTTGAAATGTCTGAGTAGCACACTTAAGTCCAAAAGGCATGTAAAGATATTCAAAAAGGCCAAATGGAGTGATGACTGCAGTTTTCTCGATATCCTCTGGTGCTACCGGGATGTGATGGTACGCTTGTCTGAGGTCAATCACTGAGAAGAAATTGCTGCCGTTGAGTTTTTCAAGTAAAGTGTTAATATTTGGAATAGGATATGCATCAGATTTTGTCACTGAATATAGCTTACGGTAGTCTCCGCAGGCTCTGTACGATCCGTTTGACTTAGAGACTAAGTGCAGTGGTGACGCCCATGAACTTTTCGATGGTCGGATGATTCCCACTTCCAAAAGCCTTGATAATTCTTCTTGGGCAGCTTTCAGCTTAGCAGGGGCCAGTGGTCGCTTCTTGAGTGAAATAGAATGTCCTTCTGTGACGATATGATGCGTCGTGTTAGAGACTCGTAGCTCTGACTTATTAAGATCGAAAAGCGATTTGTATTTTTGAAGAGCTGCTGATATCTCTGCTGAATGATGCACTGGAGTTGGCTGAATGACCTGTAACTCCAAACGCTCGGAGGCAAGTGTTAAAAAACTTTGCTCAAGTCCGGTGGAGGGGTCGATGATCTTTTGATTGGCAAGATCAACAATGAGCCGAAATTTCAGAAGGAAATGAAGGCCTATTATATTATGTGAGACCTTGGCAATGATGAAGTTGTGGGAAAATTCACGTCGTAGATCTATGTTGAGTGTGCGGTACCGGCAGCTATAAGTTGGTATAGGCTCGCCTGTAGCTGTTGCGAGAAGAACGCCTAGCGACATCTCGGCCATTGAATCACCCTTGAGAACTGAGACTGCCGCACCTGTGTCTACGATGAACTCTTCGCCAGTTTTGAAATCAAGAAGGTGCAGAAGCTCGTTGGGCTGTTTGGCCGGGTCATGCAAACAAGTAGGCTGGTGATTGCGACCGGCGTTGTCCGTTTGGTTCTCTATGTAAAAAATTCGGCGTGGACGAAAGAGTCGACAGGGATGTCGGATTGTAGTTGGCTTCTTCCCTGTGGCGCCGTTGATGCCGTTGATGTGCAGAAAGTACGGTCTTCTACTTCCTGCGCCAGACGTTTCCCGATACTGATGCACTCTTGTGCCTGCGGTCTGTCTCATTCGGAAATTCTTCGGAATGACAAAGAGAGAATTGGCATGAATAAAAAACTTCTGGTGGTTATAACACCAGTTCTTTGGGGCATATTTATTAAAGCATTGCGGAGATCTCGATCACCGCCTTCCGTTATAATTGGGCTGTCCTCTCTAAAGAGGAGAGTCTATCATCTTGCGGGGGTGAAGAAAAGGATGATGGATTCACTTTGGGTTCCAAAACCCTATATTCTAACTCACATCTCTCAGATAAGTCATCTATAGAGAGAGTGTTGGGGAGCTGTCTCGCAAAGAGTTTTAATGTTTGTGGAAGATTGTTAATAAAAACAACCTTAACCTCATGGTCAGAAATGTTGGTTTTATACCAACGTTTCCGTAATTTCCTCAATATTTCAATGGGGCCAAGATTTGGCACATCTAACTGCGCATATTTGTTTATTATCTGTTCAGTTTCCGTGGGTCCAAGCAAGGATTCTACTTCGTTTAGTAGGCCCAAAATGGGATTAGGTAGCTTCCTAATGGCCTCAAGCTTAGGATAAATCCGTCGCTGCAATTCAGAAAGTAGTTTAGCAAAAACCTTCGACAGTTTTTGATGACTGTCATAATCAGGAAACGGGGAGAAAGCGGAGTCTTTGCGCATAAAGAATAGTTCACTATCTCCATCCCAAACAGGAACATCAATATCTAAAATTGGACCTGACATTCTAACAATCTTACGGGATCTTAAAAGCATAAATTTATAAGCAATATGAAAATATATAAATACACTTTAACGAAACGCTTACCCACAAACAGCTTCCACATTTGAATGAGCGCAGAACAAAAGCACGTCACAGTAACTGCTTCCAAAAATTGAAATTATCCGCAATTGAGCCTGTCGAGTACGTACTGTGCCGTTTTGTACGTAGGAAGATGAACAGAGGCCCCGTTGGCCTTTGATGCCAATGTATTATTATTATATCCCCCAAAAAAATTCAACACAAATCCACGAATATATACCCAACAAAATTCCCAGAAGACCACGATTAGGGTAAAGAAAACTCAAATGTTAATCTATTTTTATCCCAAATAAATGAAAAAGGAAGTCAATTTTATTTATACCAAAAAAATCAGAACAATAATCAATATCCTGGCGCGGTCGCCAATTTTGTAAACGCCCCGGCTTCAAGTAAATGCCGTACGACGTTACAAACTCGGTTAAGGTGCTCTGAATATAGATATTGTTACTGATAGAGGGGCCCTTAACGAGGGCCTGGTCGTGCGTTCTCCTGAATTATTCAGAGTGTGAAGATGTCCTAGAGCCTTGGCTGGACTCTGGTTGTTGTTCCTCCCGTTGTCGAGTTGTAATCACGATGTGGAAAACGTCGTTCAGGTTCTGCAATTAATTGGCTCGTCTCGCTGGTTGTACCGCAACAAGATGAGTCACGGATGTAGCCAATTGTTGGTGAAACAAATCAAATCGCCAGCGTAGGTATTGACAGCCGACAGAACGCACACGCGTAACGCAAAGCAGAATGCAAATGCGACAACTGACTTGCATGGTAAATTGCCGTGCTTAAATAGCATGCCATAGTAATATATGTCTACTTGCACACTATTGGTTAAACGGCAAGTTTCGCTTTTTTCTCATTGGTGCAACGTAAATAAAATTGAATTTAATTTGCGCAATATGTCGGCCATTAATTTGTGTCGTTACAATTGGGTCATCATATCAACACAATGTTAAAAAGTTCGTCAGCTGTCCGGCATAAAACATAAACTCCTGTTTCCAGGGTTGTTCTACTTCTCTTTTGAACAGTGAAACATCATATTAACATAAATTAGAACGGGTTGTTAGCTGTTCCCTGTAAAATATCAATACCGATCAGCAGGATAGTACATATTATCTTTTTAACAAATAATTATAAAATCATATTAAAATCGAACGGTAGGTATATTAACTTTTTTGTATAACAACCGAATCAATCAGGACCCATTTAAATTTGGAAAATTCTCTAGGACACACAGCTTTCTGCAATTCATATTCAAATGCTATGAACAATTGACTGGATTCATTTAGCTCGAATTGTTAAGCGATCTGTTGATACTTTGCTGCTTATTAGGCTGTTATGTTGTAGGGGTACTTTTCGCTATTGCTATCTCGTTCCTGATTTTGTACCCCTACTACTTATCAATGGTTGCTATTATTACTACCCGAGCATCCAATCAGTCTGTTCCTTTTCAGATGGTTAATATTAGAAGGCCGAAGAAAGGTTTCATGTATATATTACACACAATGTAGCACATAAATATAATTCACTGTTAATCTGAATTGAAGGAGTTGGATGGTAATAATACAGATTTTTTAATGTAAAATTATATCTTAAACACTATTCTCAGTTAGTCAAAATTGAAATATGTTTGTCAGCTGTAAAAATGGTTTTTATGCAAAAATATGATTTAAATCCATTCACACTGAGCTAAATAGTCCGTCTTCTAGACGGCAAAAGTAAAAGTGATTTATGTTTATAAAGTAAAATGTTTTATACACAAGTGGTTATTGTTACACAAATGTCTGAACAGAATTGTATTTATACCATCGACTAAAACATATGATGACATGTAAAAATCATCGTTAAAAGTTATCATTAAAAATGAAGATGTAAATTGTTTAAAGACTTCAATGATAAAAACTAACAAAGCTTTAGCTTACTACTTGCAATATTTTCAGTTCATGTCAAACTATTAATCCATTCTTCTATGTGGACACTAAATTAAGTGAAATAAATCCGCAATGTCACAACATTCCACCGCGTGATCCTCTCGGATCGCGCGCGGTTCTGTCTATTTTATAAAAACACTATTAATTACAAATAAAATTGCAGTTCAATAAATATCGATTGAAACTGCTTGAGACTAAAAGAGATTGTTCCTAAAATCACAGCTAAGAGAAATATTGTTTAAGGACAGAGTTAGAATATTTGACCTTAAAGAGCACAGCGTTTGTAAAAATTGACCTTCGTTGGGTTGTAACACGGAGCCGCGTGTTACAAGTTACTGATTAATGTTCAGGTCACATTCTGTGCTTTCTTATGGTTCTGTGGCAACCAAATGGATTTGCGTATTTCACTTGAAGCAAATTGCAAAATAGCGGCAAGAAAATTTGTCCCATTCTCATTCAAATTATGATTCACTGGCATTTTTATCTGATATGAAATTATCAGAACGAAAGTTAGCTGAGTGAGCTGAACAATCTTTCTAATAAACAGATACCAGCAATTGTTATATACAGTAAAGCATTAATAAAAATAATATAAAAATTAAAATCTGAAAACGAAAGGATCATTTTGATAAATAAATTGATAAACTACTTCATTAAAAAAAGAATTCTATAGGATTAAAAAATAAAAATTGTTATTCTTACGATCGTGGCTAAGCCGTTGTCTAAGGTTAGTAAGCCAACAAATATAGACTAATGCATATTATCCCTTCATTTTTAAGCTAATCAAATGATTAATACTAGATTATTCCGAATTTATTTTCTCGGTTGTATTTTTTCAAGCCAAAATTGATTTAGATTAGATCGATCAACAATTACTGAGATTCTTTCCATGTAGAAAGATGTAGCTACGCTAGATGAGAAAAAATTGAATATGTTAATTATCTCTATTGATAACTTATAAGCTTTTGATTCAGTATAATTTTATGCTATTATGAAAGCAATTAGTTCGCTGAGTATTGATCCGATTATCGTTAGATTACTTAGATATAATGTATATAATGGAAGCTTGAGTAATAAAGTAAATAAATTGTCATCTAGATTCCTAAATGTTACAAATGGTGTTTACAAGTTTTAGAAATGTTGTAGGGGACTGTTGCGAGATTAATTATTCCCTACACAGGTATGGTCGCGGCTGTGGAGATCTGTGCACATGATTAATCCCCGGCTTTTTCTGATGGGTGATGAGAGAAGACTAATGCGAATGATCACAAATGTATTGGGTAATCAAGAAATTAATAATATTGAATGTTTTAAACACCAGTCACAGTCAAACTAAATTGTCCGTAAATTTCTAGACGGAAAAAAAGAAAATTGTTCACAAAGTTGAATGTCTGATGCACAAGTCACAGTTAAACAAATTTGTCCGTGCACTAGACGGTATCAAAATGAACGCTGTTTATAAATTTGCATGTCTTACACACAAGCAATTATTCTTTCACAAATGTCTGAATTGAAATGAATATCTGAAACCGATTGAAAATACATGATGATATGAACATAGTCACTGTTAAAAGTTGTCACTGAAAATAAATGGATAAAATTCGTGTAAAGACTTCAATGACAAAAATTCACAAATAATTAGTTCACTGTTTGCTATGGTTTTAACTTATGTAATTATAATAATCCATTGTTCTCTGAAATTCGGATAGGCATAGTTAAATGCGAACAGTAAATCCCTTGCATAAACTGAGAATAATCCAACTGAGCGAAATAAATCCACTGTGACACAATAATCCACTGCATGTTCCATGCGTATTCCGCGCTGGTCAGTTTATTTCATAAACAACCCTATTAATTACAAATAAAATTGCACTTCAAGAAATCTCAATTAAAACTGCTTGAAACTAACAGAGATTGTTTCTAAAATCACAGTTAAAAGAAATATGGCGTAAGAACCGAGTTAGATTATTTGACCTTGAAGAGCACCATATTTGTCAAAATCGAACATCGTTGGGTTGTAACGCGGAGCCGCGTGTTACAATGTGGACTATAACATATCCTATTGAAAGTTTTGTATCGATTATCTGTATTGTTATATTGGAAAACCTATGCATTATATCATTATATTAGCTATTATTACCGTCCTATTATTCCACATTCTTCGACCAAATATATGGTGGTTAAAGGGCGTAATACCGTCTCCTACTGATGAGTCGACACTAAGCACGAAACGTATGTGCATGAGATTATACTTTCCATTCATGCTGCCTTTGGTTTATCCTTCTGGTCACAACTGAACTAATGTGTTACTAGGTTCGCAAAACCTAATACATACTTGCATATATATTAGTTCTTCGCAACAAACAGTATTTAACTGTTTGTTATGTTGTTCGAAGACTGGTTAAATACAATGGGATTGATGTTTACTTCAAGCTCGAAAACTTGATTTAAAGAATTGTTACCACACCCGCGCAATCAATTATTGTTTAAATAATTGTTAGGCATGTTTCGCACTTATGCATTATTATAAATTCGAATTTTACCTCGATCCATCTAATTATCGTGCTAGATGTTCTCCTGAAAAAAAATCTATTATTAATTATATAGTTACACATTATATAAAATAGACTATTCTCTAAAAATAATGAATTTTGTCATTTAAATACTGTTTGTTGCGAAGAACTAATATATATGCAAGTATGTATTAGGTTTTGCGAACCTAGTAACAAATTAGTTCAGTTGTGACCAGAAGGATAAACCAAAGGCAGCATGTACGGAAAGTATTATCTCATGCACATTCGCTTCGTGCTTACTGGCGACTCATCAGTAGGAGCCGGTATTACGCCCTTTAACCACTATATATTTGGTAGAAGAATGTGGAATAATGGGACGGTACAATCTCCTAGACGAATGTGTAAACCTGTAATAGTGAAGCTAACATAATCTGAAGTCAACGACAATACGACTTCAATGCTAACTCACGCTATATGACGAATGTGTAAACCTGTAATAGTGAAGCTAACATAATCTGAAGTCAACGACAATACGACTTCAATGCTAACTCACACTATATAATATATATACCGAGTCTATAAAGGATACTAACACTATGGCTATTGTGTTAGTAACTGATACCTTTTTTGAAATCGATGAGTAACGGATACTAACACTATGGTTTCCGAGTCGGTACATGATACCAACCTGATGGATATAAATTTATGCTAAAGTTCACCCAAATTGAAAATTACAACAATTTCCGAACACCTGTTACTCCAGTTAAACCATACACTCTGGCCTTCATCGATATCAGTTACCACATTTCGCGGTAAACATGACATCATTCAATTCAATATATTACAGTTACATACTGTTTTGTTGCGAAGAACTAATATATGCAAGTATTTATTAGGTTTTGCGAACCTAGTAACAAATTAGTTCAGTTGTGACCAGAAGGCAGCATGAACGGAAAGTATAATCTCATGCACATTCGTTTCGTGCTTATTATATTAACTTTATGGATATTTAAATTAAAGCACGCAGTGATAATACTGCAGTATGTTCACTTTTTGATAAAGCGTATAACAAAAGTTTCAAGATTTATTTATGTGACATGACCTCATGACATAATGGACATATTTATGTCGTATTATGTTAAATCTCTAATTGTAATTTATTCGATAGAAAATGTGTGGTTTGAATAAAAATAAAGATATTCCATTCTATTTGTCTTTTTAACTATTAAATATAAATATTCGTTAAAATTATTTTATTTTTCATTTCTTATGATAATTTTAACGAGATTTAATTTAGAGCACGCTATATAATTTTTTAGGATTTTCACGCGTTAAAATGCGTATAACAAAAGTGTCGCTATTTATTTATTTACGTGTAATAATTGTGAAGGTTGAAATTATTTCGCCGACATCTTGTTAATTGAAGCAAAATGAAATACGCAGTTTAATTGACTGAAAATATACCAATGATATAGCACAATCCATAAAATCATCACGTGTGACCTTAATGTATGATATAAGAGCAATTCATTTCCTACGCAATACATACAAACCTGCTCACTGCTTAAGATCGACATTTTGTTTCTGCAACGTTGATTATCTACGCCTGCTGTCTTTTTTTCTTTGATAATCACACAGTGTTAATTACTCAGCTAGCCGTTAATAAAGCCAAACTTCTTCTTGCTGCGCATCCTGACAGACGTCAAAAATTGATTATATTATCGTAGTTCTACGTTTGCCAGCAATATTCTTTTGCCGCAGAACATTAGCAAGACACATCACGGCCTTAAAATATCAATTGACAAATTCTGTTTCGTCTAATTTACTGGTTTATGTGCATATACCATTGTAACACTAACTCCCGAAAATGACACAGATTAAGTGTCTAAGAGGGCTTCTGATCTGGTACTCTTTTGCATCACGAAATAATTCTATAAAAGTTTCCCTGGACCTATTAATGGCCAAAATTTTTACTGATTGCCCTGCTGCCTTCTTAGTAACGTTGCACATCACTCTAGCTGTAGCTTTACATAACTGAGTCTGACATTTCGACTTAATGTAAATATATGTGATGTGAAGTTCTTATCTATTCTACATTTTGTGATACTGTAATCTATTTAGTAGAACGTCTGGGTCCGAATATATGTAATTCTTTGGCTAAATTGTCGTGTAATGTTATTAAACAGTCAAAAGAGTAAAATACTGTCGTTGTCCCTTAAAAAGACCAAGGAAAATCATCAGTAAATATCACTTTTAATTAATGTAACAGAGCAGACGCAGACATCTATTTGCCCTCCTAGAACCTTGCTATATGTGTCTTGTTCTTGGATTAGCGATCATCTGCTTGATGCAGATAAACCTGTTGATTAGTCGAAGAAGACGTGCTAATTGCTGCTCGAAGGCCTCGATATGACTTGTTGATAAAATTCTGCAGGTTGTCTGACAAAAGTAGAAATCCTATTAGTAAATTAATTGATTACATATGTATGCACGACAACAAGAAGATTGGTGTGATTGATGGCTTTCTTAGATTGTGGAACCGCATGAGGAGCAACGTAAACAAGACTGTAGGCGTGGATAGTCAATGTAACAGGTGACTGAAATCGAATGTAACGAGCAGGTCAGAGTCTGTTGAGTAGGAAATGCATCCCGATTATATAATAAATTCCGGTCACACGTGAATTTTTTACGGATTGGGCATTCTAATTAGTCCAATGTCAATTATTATCAATGTGTATTTATTTTGAATTTAACCTTCACAACACTTTACACTCTGAAAAAAATAAAAAGAAAACCATCCGTTTTGTGAGGTTTGAATAAATCTGTAGGGTAAAGTTTAAAAACAATTAAGATCCTGGTTAATGTTCTGCCTTTTATATAACGAAAAATATATCATAATGTGCTAATACTGGGCTGGTGCCTATTAGTTCATTTCTGAAATAATTATATGATGTCTAATAACTATTGGTTATTGCTACACGAAGCGTTATCCGTAGTGGTCGGTCATACTGCGCAAGGCCAAAAGCAAGCGTTGCTGAGAACCGTTGAATTAAATTTTTAACGTAGATTGCGAAAAGCGATGCGTAGTTTAAGTTTGTTTCCTGTGCAGACATGATTAATTTCAACAAGAAGAGTTCGTTATGACCAAAGGAGCTAGTGTACGCTTGACGTTGTGGTCCATGATATTCGTGAGTTAATATGAGAAGTGCGGTTTGCATTATAATTGTCTATATTATAACATAATTCCTGTAATTACATATTGTTCTTACACAAATCATTTGCTTTACGTAGCTTGTCATATAAGTATAGGCTCAGGCGTGATCCATACGGTGCAACTGTAAGGTGTATACCAAAACAACATGAAAAACAAATGTTAAAACTAAACAATTGAAGTGTAATCAATCCATACCTTAGAAATGTCATAACATCAAGGAACTGTAGATATATGCTACACAATTCTTAAATTTTTATTTATTTTACGCAGTGCTGTCCTTCTTTTTTGTTACCCTTTTTGTGCAGTACAATTTGTAGCAGTCGTGCGTCAGTAAAATTATGAATCCTTTACATTTTGGTTTTGATTGATGAGTTCTCATTTGACCATTCATTTTGAAGTCCTTTATCAGCTTTTTGTCCAAAAATGACGGTGGAACCAGATTTTCCGAATGCTTTCCGAATTTTCGGGATTTCATTTCCAATCCCATCTGCAGGATTAATACCATACTTAAAGGGAAAAAAAATCAATTTGTGGCAAATGTGGTATCCTCATTCAAGACAGATCTACTTATATTTATTTTAATTTCTAAATTATTTTTATTGTCTTTCCTAATATCATGTCCTCATACCTATTCTCCTATCCTTACATTTATACACAAAATTATCCACATCGCCCCCCTCCCAAGCACACAACAACCTATATAAACATATGTGTACACAACAATAGTGAAATTTATAGAATAGTTATGAGCAAACCTTATGGATTGACATATTCCCCTATCCGTGATGTCTTGATTTTTTTATTTACATTTCCGGTCGCATAGAATGATAAAGAATTTTTTATTTTAATTAAATTGCAGTAATCCTCATTTCCCCGCATTACCTAGTTTAATCCTGTGTGCAATCGGTTATAGAGTGAGAGAGTTTAGTAAAACTGCTGGACAAGGCCGAATACTAAGCCTACACTAACGAACGATAACTCAACCAAACACACATTTATACTCATATCCTTTATAATTCCTTTTTTAAATTTCAATATCTCTGTCCAAACCATATAAATATCTATGAATATATAAAATTACATGTAAGGAACATGGTTGGTTCCTACGAATAAAGTTGGTATATAACATAATAGATATATTATATATGATTTTATTTACATTCTATATATAAATTTTATATTCTTTCAACAAATTTACTAACCTCGCTCTGTAATCTATTGCACAAATTATGAGATAAGTTAAACTGCAAAATTGAGGATCACTGCAATAAGATTAAAATAAATGTTTTTTTCATCATTCCACGCGTCCGGAAATGGGGGAAAACTCTCGAGACATCACGGATACGTGTGTATATGAATCCATAGAGCTATTTTATGAATGTCAGTTTAGTACAGTAAAAATATGCGTACATAGGTTGTTGTGTGTGTGGTGCTGACGTAGATAATTTTATGTATACATGTGAGTATAAAAAATAAGTATAAAGACAGGATATTAGGACAGACAATAAAAAAATTTATAGGATTTAAAATAAATATAAATAGATCTACTTTGAATGAGTAAACTAAATTTACCACAAAATGTTTTTTTCCTGTGAGTATGGTGTCAACCCTGAAGATGGGACTGAAAATGAAGTCCCAAAAATACGGAAGAAAATCGGGAAATCTGGTTCTAACGTCATTTTCAGACAAGCAACTGATGAGGGCATCAAAATGAAGGAAAAAGTGAGAACCAATCAATCAAGGCCAAAAATAAGTGCACCTGGAAATGTAAAGGATTCAAGATTTTACAGAACTACGAATGCTATCAATTATTCCGCACAAGAAAATGGCGGAAGAATATCAAGAAACAAAGACAGTACTGCGCAATATACATCAACATTTAAGCTTTACTTTAAACAGAAATACGACGGAGCAGTGCTCACAGTGTTCAATCAATATAAATCGAGGAAAATACAAATTGTATGTCAAGTGGAAAATACCTTATTCTGGTGATTATGTTTAAAATTTAATATTGTACCTAAATGCTTTAGATTCAGACTACCATTTCAGCTAGATAGGACAGAAAATGTTTTTAAACAATAACTTTCTGAACATTAATTGAAGTTATTGGTAAAACATCAAGAAAACAGAAAATATGAATTAATTGGAGAAAAAACTAGAATATGTACTACCGCATATTCATGAGAATTTGTAGACTATGAATGATTTAGAGAGAATTGGAATTTGATCTTTGGCATCCAACCTCATGAATCTGTGTGTGTGTTAAATCTGATGTTAGCTTTAACACTGCGAAAAGTCTCCTTAGTTATTCTATTCAGCCGCCGTGCAATGCTTGAGATCGTTACGTTTAGGAAAACCTGTTTGACGGTACCCTATTTTGTGCAAATCTGTTGTGGTTTGATGTTGACATAAATGAATTTCTCTGGGTAGTTTGTTAATAGCAAAATTTTTCTCAGTTAGACCAGCTCATCCTCGACCTTGTGTTCAGAGCAAATCTTCCTGATTCTGCTTGCTAGGTTGTTGACTAGGTTTTTTTTGTGGGATTTTGGCACACTACTGTTGTATTGAATGTATTGCCAGTTCAATGTATGGCCAATGTCAAATCCCTATTTTTTCTCGAATAAGTTTAATACCAAGGACAGGAAAACTATTTTATTTCTCTACCATTATCCACTTTGTTATTAATGTGTTTTTTCTTCCTAATTAGAAATATATACTGCAATTGGCAGGCCAAAATTTACCTCAGTATTATCGCAGCTATCTCATATTCCCGTTATATATAATCTCTTCTAGTGTGCAGAATTTTGTTGTGGAGGGTAAGTATCAAACATTTGTGTAATAACTGTAATGTTACAAATTCTCGGTATTTAAATTAAAAATTCAAAACCGAACAAAGACCAAAAAACTTGATTGTCTGATACTTTTCTTAGTCGGAGAACTATTTTATATGCAATTGCGTATAAGGTATTGAGCACCTAGTTACAAATGACTTCAACTATGCCCTGAAGGATAAACCAAAGACAGCAAGTTACCTCGATAGAAAGAATGTGAAAGCCAGAACGACGCCTAGGTTAAGAATCTGAAGAGAGAAAGGAAGAGATAGTGTAGAAGATTTTGTAGTTAATAGAAGAGTTTCTGCAAGCGTGTTGCCTGTTTAGTGAGGTTATGCCCTCCTACCTATACCTAGTAGCTGTTATTATGATCCTCGTTCATGATTAATCCATGGCCATTTCCCGAAGGCTAATGTGAGAATGCTCAGACAAAATGTCATTGTTTTATTGAAAACAATGTTGCAAAGCAAAAAAATCGTATAAAAGTTGTCACTATAAGCAAAAGATATATATCCAAGTTTTGCGTTGTCACAATAATCCAATGTATGCAATGTTGTGTGTTAAATCACATAAATCCACTGAACTGCAGGGTTTCGGATAAATGATTGAGAAATACACAAAATATAAATCAAGATAGTCTTAGCTGAACTGTTATTGGTTATGTAAGAATGGTTAAAGCACACAAAATATATAAATCCTGACTTTGAGAATTATATCACATAAATCCACTGCATGTTACCGGCGTATTGCGCGCGGGTGTCTCTTGTTTGTTAAACAAAATCATATTAATTACAATTAAATTTTCAGTTCAAGATATCTTAATTAAAGCTGCTTGAAAAAAAACAGAGATTGTTACGAGAAATATTGTGTAAAACCAGAATTAGCGTATGTGACCTTAAAGAGAACTATATTTGTCAAAATTGAACTTCGTATGGTTGTAACGCAGAGACGCGTGTTACAATAGTATGGACAACATAATGGTCCTCAAAATTAATGATATCCACGTTACTATGTTAACCAACTTATAGAAATAATTTCATATGAATATAAGTCGATATATATAAAATAAATAATTATATATATATATATATATATCATATATATATATATATATATATATATATATATATATATATATATATAAAATATATACATACGGATATACTAATGTATATATATATATATAAACGCAACATCTTACGTTCCTTTTTTATAGACCATCGCCAGTTGTTAACCATAAGTATATTTTATAATACAACTTTTTTTATTTCATTATTCCCTCCCTAAAAAAATCGAAAATGAATGTCATGAATGTGAAAGCTGTAGAAAAATAGTTAGGCCTCATATTTAATGAAGCCTCTTTGAATGGATGGAAACGTGGATTGGAGGAAATAGATTTTACAATAAATCAAAGTAAGAGAACGCGACAATGAATTTAAGATACTAAACAATTTAGGTGGAGTTAGAAAGAGGTAATTTGGCTATACTTATAGTAATTCGTGTGTAGTCGGGGGAACCTACATTGCTACTTATATGTTGGATTGTACACGTGTATAAATATTCATAAATTTTTTGATAGATGGATTTAACTAATATCTCGAAGGACTTTACTTGGTTGCTTAAATGTTTATTTTGATACGCAGATTATATATGGCCTGCACACGTCAGCATATGTATGGATGAATGATATCGATTTGTATAAGATGTGAGATAAACTCACATGGTTGCTTATATATTTATCTAAAAATGCATAATATGTATATATATATATATATATATATTGTTCAGAGACATATATGAATGATTCTTTGTATTCATATAAGATGTGGAGTGAACTCACATGGTTGCTTAAATGCTTATTTAGATATTTGCAATATATAGGTGGATGAATATTTAGATTCTTATATAAGATGTGAGGAGAACTCACATGGCTGCTTATATGTTTATTTATATTTACAAAATATATGTTGTGTGCAGACGCGTATATTTATGGATATTACTGTATTCTCGGGTTGCAGTGGTAATTCAGCAGCTTTGTTTCGAAAAAGTACAGTTTTGCAGCTTTGGAGCTCCTGATGAATAAAGACTGGTCGAGAAGCATGTTCTGGCTGCTAGGCTGATACGTTGCTGAAATGAAGTTGAAGGCGCTTAAGTTTATGCGACAACCAGAAATGATATTTTTTAATTTGACCGTCACTTTACTACCTGCGTGTGTAATAGAGTGAATTGAGTCAATAACCTGTCTTTGAAAACTGTTGAGCAAAGCTGGCGGGTAGAGCTGCATACCCATAAGGTGAACAATGGGCAAAATTTCCCTGAATCTGCATCCGGATTGGTATGATGACAAGCTACTGAACTTTGAAAATGAGTGTACTAGCGTTCTTCTTTCGAAGGAGAATAGTGTAAATTTGCGCAGGCAAAGGCGATTGTTGCGGAACCTCTGACCTTGAAAGTGTGTTTGAAATATTTCTTTGTTTGCCTTTCACGAGAATAATTTTAAATTGCCATTCACAAATATGTGACAGCTAACTTTCTATTCCTGCAGAGTTATTTGCAACTGCGGAAAGCGCACTTAAATTTACACTTATTAAAAGAATAAGATCTATAAAAAAACTGCTGCTGCCAATGATGCATCGCGAGATGGGTGGCGAGGAATTGTCGACTGAAATTATTGTATCCAGGTTCTACTGGTTGCAAAGTAGGCGATTTAAATATAATTGGTTTCGTACTCTGTTAAACTCTTGTTTCGAGGTGGCCACGTTAGCGAATTAACAAAAAGCTACGTGTAGAATATCTCGTACAAAATTTGGACATGTTGGCATTGTGGCATATTTTAACGAGTTTATGGCATGACAAAGGTATTCCGCAAATTTTCTGCTAATTCTTTTTTAATTAATTAACCGAATACATAACAGATACAGTTGTTCGATTGGCCGGAAAGATACTTGTAAAAGAAATTGTAAAGTCATAACAAATTCTGTAAGTTCTTTGAAGACTCTGGTGACGTAAGTTTCTTGATTGAATTGACCTAAGAAAGCAAATGTTATAATGCCTTTGATAAGTAATCCCATGCTCCAGGATATCACCGCATGTTGCTTGTTGTTTCCACCTATATTGGTTGGTCCACGTACATGTATGTCGTCTGTGTTTATTATCAGCGTATCGTCCAGACGAGACTTAATTATGCCTAATTCTACAGTTAAATTATTCAATTGAGAAATCAGTCCCTGAATCAACGTTTCCAACCCATCAGAAGCCATTTTAAATGTACCACAATTGCTTTATTTTTACTCAATTTTATATAGAATTTTGCTTGCATAACGAGCATCGATTTAATAAAACAAATTTACAAATACTATTTAATTTATATTCACTTCGGCTCGATGTCTGCTTTTCTCATTGGGATGACTGCTTCATTCTTATACCGGCGCTTCTGCGAGGAATTTCTGTTCAAATTATATCTGCCCTAGATAAATGTCTTTGTTCGTTAATTGTCTTTAAGGTGACTATTGCCACATTGCGGAAATTTGTATTTTGTAACAATAAATTTATATTTCGGGATCTGCTAAGTATTGTAGATTATTTCTAAGAGTCTTGCCATAATAATCTAGGTCAGGACTAAAAACCATTATTTATTAAGATATGGCGCACAGTAGTCGGAGTCATCTTGCAGAATAAATTCCATGAAACGATGAAATATTTAAGTAGAAAACTTGAAACCAAAGGGCATTTAATTTTTTTCAAAAATACAAAAGGAATTTGATGTCATGAGACTTCTCTTTGTCTTCAGGTGATACCGCAATTTGCTCGTTAGCTCGTCTGAGTTCAACCACTGAGAAGTTATTGCTCCCACTGAGTAGGTTTTGCAATGTATCTATATGACGAATGAGTATGCATAAATTTTGGATACAAAGTTAAGATTGATATATTCCGCGCAGGCTCAGTGCAATGGTGACGCTCAAGAAATTTTACATAGTCTGATGATGCCCTAAACCAATAATCTTGAAATCTATATTACGGAAACTTTGGGTTTATCAAAAATAACGGTCTATTCTTAAATGCGATAGGTTGATGTTTTTTGTTAATATGGTGCATTGTGTTGTTGTCATGAAACTCAAATCTGCTGAGATCGAACAACAAATTGTGTTCTTGAAGAGCTGTCGATATTTCTGTTAAAGAATGCACCGGGAATGGCTGTATGGCTTTTAATTCTAAACGCTTAGAAGCAAGTTTCCAGAAACGTTGCTCAAGTCTGGTGGAGGGACAATGATCTCTTGATTTTCAACATTAACAATGAGCCGATATTTTAACATGAAATCAATGCTTATTAGGTTTTAAGAGATCTCGGCATCTAGAAGATGAGGAAGTTCATTAAGTTGTTTATCTGGGTCATAAATTCAGATGGGCTGGTTAATTGGTCTGACAATAACGGTTTCACTGTCTTCGAAACTAGATCTACTCTGACAAAAGAATCGACATAAACGACATCAATTAGCGTTTTAAATTTGATAATATCATTTTTTGTAAAGAATATTCACTGTTATTTTGTTGTAAACTGTGATTGTCTATGAAAGTAAATTAGCATCCATTTGGAAAATTTTTCGAATGGTGCAAGCAATGTCGATTAGCCTAAAAGATAGTTTCGGCGATTATAGTCCCGATTCTTCCGATAATGTGGACTAAAGTATGTTAGAGATCTTGAGTGTTGTTTGTACTGTTAAGAAAAATTCCGACGGAAATTTTTATCAGCTTTTTTACTAATTTCTGCTGTGCCGAATGGGTATTTTTCAAAAATATTAGTAAAATCTGAAAGAGATCAATTAAAATCAGTGTTCCTTCACCCAATTATGTTCGTATGCATACTCTGGAAAGGTTTACTTATTGTTTAATTCAGGGCACGCAGCTCCGCAAGTCATTTCTGCCGACTTGTTTTCTGAAAAAGGTTTTTGTCTACATCCACCTAATTTCCCACCCAGGGAGTAAAGCGACTGTTAAACTTCTTACAGATTCTTTCTTGGGTCATTTTCTCAGGCAGAACGCTAAGCGATGTGCTTTCAATTGTGCTATTTGCCAGAAAAACAAGATCCCCCCGACCAGCTCATTGGAAAATTTACCAATTACTTCACGTCTAGCCATCGTCCACCTCGATATAGTTTATCTGGCACCGGTTCAAGTATTTGTCTACCTCCTTAATATGATTTATAGTTTTACTAGATGGACTGTGGCGGTATCTCTTGGCACGATATCTGCAGATTAAGTCACTAATGGTTAATTACTGCGTGGATTGCTCATTATGGTGCTCCCAACAAGGTCATTACTGATAGAGGCACTTGATTTTCATTTGATCTCTTCAAGACTACCTTACGGGTTATTGAATACACTTTACGCACGACGACTGTCTACTACCCTCAATCTAATGGCATGGTAGAATGAATGCATAGTGAATTCAAAGCAATTTTAGCAACCTCGTCTATTAATGGCAACAGGGTCGATGAGTTACAATTAGTCTTTCTTGCTATGCGTTCCCGTATACGTTAATCTATTAAAATGTCTGCGTCAGAAATCTTATATGGCATGGACCTTCGCCTGCCTGGTTAGCCTCAACGTCTACTACCCACAAATGATGACCCACAAGTCGAAGCTTCTCGTCTTCAATTTTATTTCGGTAAAATTTCTGTGCAGAAGCCGAAAGGTACTCCTCGGTCAGTCTTCGTTCACTGCAGCTCCACAGCTGCAAGAAAGTACTCGTTTGAAACGACGCTGCTGTTTCACCACTTTAACCAAAGTATCGCAAACCTTACCGGATTTTGCTCAGACATCCGAAATACTTCGTTATCATGCAAGGTGCGACACATAAATCCGTCAGCATAGACAAGTTGGAACCGTTTAGCAAAACCGCCTGATCCCGGCGACTTACAAACTTCTACGTGCGTTTCAGGCTCCACATGTCAACTTACAATAGATTGTTTTTCATAACTTGTAAGAGATATTATTTACTTTCATTTTTCTTTATTCTACGTATCAAATGTTAACTTTTTGCGCACAACTTAAACCCAATTTTACGCGATATAATATTATGGATCCACATGATTCATTACTTTTCTCACACTCAATTGTCTCACGCGGTAAAACCAGCCATTCTTAACTAACAATTGTGTAGCATTTTTTAACAGTTCTTCGGTATTATGCCATTTCTGAGACAATGTTTGAGTTCACTTTTTTCTTTATCATTTGATTTTGATATATTTTTACATAGTACTGATGCAAATTTTGGCTCACTATCTATTTTTTTATGACCAGATATTTATAGCTAACACTTTGTATAACAACACTAAGTAGTCACCGGATTCATATCGTGGTATAGGCCATTATCATGTATACCGAAAATTCATCATTTACACAATACACATTCACCACGAATATGATGACCGCAACGTTGAGCACACACTAGTTCCTTTGGTCCTATGCGAAATCTCATTGACAGCGATCCAGCCTGCCCAGTTTAAATCTTAGACCTAGTATTTTTAGATGCAATCCACTTTCCAATTTTCATTCTGCGGCTCTCACACATATCACACATCTCTAAATCGTTTCACGCGGTATGATGGGGCACTACAGCTAACAAATTTGTATCAATTAATAGTGATTGTTTGACATTATATCATTTTTGAAACAATCAACAAGTATGCACAAGCGAAGCATATATATTTTTTGATTAACTATGAGCAGAATAATAACTAGTTTCTTAATTGGGCTCGAACTTTGCCCGACTTTACTAGTCAAGCCTCACCGAGAAGAAATTTTTACTTTTTAACTTTTCATTTTCTCAGAGATGAAAGTAACGTAACGGCTCAGATTAATTCAGAGACATATTGCCAAAATCAAATTCGAAATTCAATAAACTGAACCAATCAAAACGCGCAAAATTACCATTGAACAATTGTTTGCGAGTTTGCATCTATATAAGCACGATGCAATTATCACGCAACACAATCTCGAGCCCTGCTAGCTACGTGTCATTTCTGTGGATTTCTCTTCTTGACTGTCTACCTACGCCAACTCCTGTACTTGCGTATAACACGCTGTGTCATCTAGTCACATAATCTTCAGTCACGCCAATCTTCTTGTTGCTGCACAATTAGTAATACGTAATCGTTCATCTATTAATCAAGTATCTACATATGGTAAACATCTAAGTTGCACCGGAGATTTTCATCAAGAAAATTCTTAGCCTTAAAACAGTAAGTCACATTTCCGGCATCGCCAACCTTAATTATTCATGTGAATCTACAGAAAAAATACAAACCAACTAACGGAAAACAGAGTAAGAGTGTAGAAGGATTTCTTGGCCCTTTTGCCACTACAAAATGCATCAACTTTGACGGCATATGATGGTAAACGCTTTCCAAATCTGTTAAGGGCCACTCACAATACTGTTTTTCGTTTTCTCATTTGTCTTATTGGTAATGTCGCACCGCTTTTACTTCAAGCCAAGGCGTTTACAACAGATGGCGTTTGATCATTAGCTCAGCGTCAGTTTTATATAAATTGTATATTTTGTAACGACACAAAGTAATTGCCGACATATTGCGTAAATTAAATTCAATTCGATTCACGCTGCACCAATAAAAAAACCAAAAACTGCCGTTAACCAATAATGTGCAAGTAGCCATATATTGCTATTACATTGTCGTTTAAGCACGGTAAATTTACATGTAGTTCAGTTGTCGAGTTTGTCTTCTGCCGTGCGTTACGTGTGCGTGCTGTCTGCTGTCATCACCTACACTGATTATTGGATTGTCATCACCAACATTGGCAACATCAGTAACGCCAATCTTGTTGCTGTACAACTAGAGAGACTAGCCAATTACTGCAGAACTTCAACGAGGTTACTCAGCGAGATAACAACGCCACAACAGAAGGAACCACAACACAATCCGACATCCCTGTCGACTCTTTTCGTCCACGCCGAATTTTTCACATAGGGAGCAAAACGGAAAACGCAGGTCGCAATCACCAGCCTACTTGTTTGTATGACCCGGCCAAACAGCCCAACGAGCTTCTGCACCTTCTTGATTTCAAAACTGGCGAAGAATTCATCATAGACACAGGTGCAGCAGTCTCAGTTCTCAAGGGTTATTCAATGGCCGAGATGTCGCTAGGCGTTCTTCTCGCAACAGCTACAGGCAAGCTCATACCAACATATGGCTGCCGGTACTTCACACTCAACATAGGCCTACGACGCAAATTTTCTCACAATTTCATCATTGCCAAGATCTCACATAATATAATAGGCCTTGATTTCCTTCTGAAATTTTGGTTCATTGTTGATCTTGCCAATCAAAAGATCATCGACCCCTCCACCGGACTTGAGCAAAGTTTTTGGTCACTTGCCTCCGAGCGTTTGGTGTTACAGGATATTCAGCAAACTCCAGTGCATCATTCAGCAGAGATATCAGCAGCTCTTCGAAAATACAAGTCTCTTTTCTATCTCAACAAGTCAGAGCTAGGAGTCTCCAACACAATACGCTATATCATCACAGAAGGACAACCTATTGCACTCAAGAAGCGACCACTGGCCCCTGTTAAACTGAAAGCTGCCCAAGAGTAATTCTCAAGGCTTTTGGAAGAGAGAATCATCAGACCATCGAAGAGTTAATGGGCGTCACAACTGCACTTAGTCTCCAAATCAAACGGATCCTACAGAGCCTGTGGAGATTACCGAAAGCTAAATTCAGTGAAAAAATCTAATACATATTCTATTCCAAATATTACCACCTTACTTGAAAATCTCAACGGCAGCAATTTTTTCTTAGTAATTGACCTCAGACAAGCCTACCATCACATCCCGGTAACACCAGATGATATTGAAAAGACTGCAGTCATTACTCCATTTGGCCTTTTTGTATATCTTTACATGCATTTTGGACTTAAGTGTGCTACACAGACTTTTCAAAGATTCATGGACAACATACTTCGCGACGACTCTGCTTATTGTATGTCATATCTGCGATGACTCAATATCAGCTATGACAAGACGCAGATTGCAACTACATCCGTGGACTTCTTAGGGCATCGTATCACGCCACAAAGTATTCGACCTTTGCCGCCAAAGGCAAATTCATTCAGGAATATCAAGTCACCGAAGACTGTTAGTTAGTTGCAGAAAATTCTGAGAGTACGAAACTACTATCGCAAGTTCCTTCCAGGCCTTCCAAGACAACTTTACCCTTTGTGCAGGCACCTGCGGAATCGAAAAAGAAATAGCAAGAAATCCAACATTACTTGGTCATCCGAAGAACAGAACTTCATTGCAGATGCCCTTTCCAGGCCAGACGTATCGCCACAACGACCTTCGCCGTCGCCATTCACTGTCAACTCTGTGACACTCAGTTAACCTGCACTAACGCCAACCTTCCTGCGAACGGAACAACGCGGTGACATTCACATTCAAAGATCAATAGCCCGTCACCCAACCAAGTTCATATGCCGTCTTTGGGAAGGCTTACCAATTGTTTACTTCACGGGTACGCAGCCCAACAAGCTAGTTCTGCCGACCAGCCTTCAGAGAAAGGTTTTCGATTCAATTCACTCAATTTCTCACCCAGGAAGCCAAGCGACTGTCCGACTTCTTACAGATCGTTTCTGGGTTCACAGACTTAGGCAGAATGTTAAACGATGGGTCTCAGAGTGTGCAATTTGTCAGAAAAACAAGATCACACGACACACTCGTTCTAAGTTGCAACATTTTCGAACTACTTCTCGCCTAGCCATCGTCCACATCGACATAGTTCATCTGACAAAGGTTCAAGGTTTCAGCTACCTTCTAACTATGATTGATAGATTTACACGGTGGCCTGCGTCATTACCTCTTGGAAACATTTCTGCAGACGTTGTAACCAACGGTTTTATCTCTGAATGGATATCCCATTATATTTGTGGAGTTTAATTTAATTATTGGACACCAATTAACTCCTCATATAAAATAAATGAATTTCTCTTTTTGGTCATTTTAATGTTATCGCTGGTTTCGTAAAACAATATTGTATTTTTTGAAAAAATATTGTAAATTTTTTTGGTAAGTTCTTTTGTTCATATTGTCGAAATTTTTGACTTGTCTTGTCGAAGGTTAAAAAGAGAGTTTTGTCTGAGTTTCTGAAGCGCACAAGCGAAATACTGCGTGGTTCCATCTACGATATCTTTGCTAATAAATTATTGTAATATACTCAATTATAATTCTTATTAATTATCAGCGAAAAGAACAACAAATTTGATTCAGGTCAACCCCCGTCTTATTCTGTAAAGCGTGAATTTCAGCGTATCCTGGTAAGCTTAATTAATATTATATATAAATTGCAAGTAATTTAATAATATTATGGCTGGTTTATTAAATATTGAGGATACAGAGCAGTTAGCAAGTGGACTTAAGGATTGTAGCTTAAAAGATAGTTCAGAGGAACTTAAATTTCCAAATTAGATGATCCTACCGCATATATTGATTTTCCGGGCCTGGCATCCCAGAGGCTCTCTAATGGTAGTGACCAAAGTACCTCTACAAAAAATGGCGCCTGCGCCAGGATCTTCTATGCGGAAAGATATGATGTAGATGATCGCTTTTGCCGCAATTCTATGGATAGCAATGTTAAGCTTAATATGTACAGACCAGACAACCATTCTGAATGGGTCGAAGAAGCAAAATTTTATTTTAAACTAAAACGAATGACAGACCCTATTGATAGGTTTGCCTCGGCCTGGTGGTGCTTACCTGAGCCATTAAAAAAGAATCTGTTTAGACTCAGTAAATTTGTTACTGAGAACGTACCAGAAAATGCATTTGAGCTTCTAGTAGAAGAACTCCATGGACGATATCAACCCGAGAGGATTGAACGGATGACTGACATATTACGTCAAGTAAAGATGGGAAATCTACTTTATGAAAGACTAATTTCAAAATCCATCGGGCTTGATATATCTGAGGAAGTTATAAATAGTATATTTGTAGCAGAATTGCCTGCTAGACTAAGAGCCACCTTGGATGCATATGATACATTGGAACTAAAGTGGCCCAAGAAGCTCAAAGGGTTGGACAAAGTGTATCGTCAGATGGAATCTAAGGTGTATGCAGTAACCGCAGATTCACGCCTGGAGCAGCAACTCAGACATCTCTCAGAGACTCCTGACCATAGAGAATGAATTAAGTACCCTCCGCAGGGATGTGGGTTGGATAAAAAACAATAAGGAAAGTTCCAACAGAAGTAGGGTAAATTCTCGGAGTCAACGTTCAAATTCCAAGCATTGGAGAGGCGAATCGCGTGAGGGTGTACAAGGACCACGCGAATGGTGCATATCGCATCGCAAATACGCCGAGTTTGGAAAATGTCAGGAGGGGGATGCACGTTTCCAAAGTTGGGTGGTCTCCGATGGAAAGGAAGTAGTCTTCCTGTAGCCTGGTCTAAGCTGCCGGAAAACTAGTGGAGCCCCTGCTAATAGGAGAGCCAAGCCGGTACGTAAGGGCTCTAAGGTATGCAGGAGATGCCTGGGAGGTGAGCATCAAAATCATCGAAGTTAGTTTCGGAAGCTTCGATGGAAGAAACGCGCGCTAATACAGTCCGTGAATCTGTTAGATTTCGGCTATAAGGTAATCTTAAAGAGATTGCTGGTTATAGCAACAATAAACTCGTTATAACTGATGAACTTAGCGGGTTAAACTTCTTAATAGACACGGGTGCAGAGGTGAGCATAGTTCGATCCGATGTGGTGGAAATTGATAGCCCCACATTCGATTACCAACTATGGGCTGCTAATGGAAGTCCAATTGAGGTTAAGGGAGTTAAAGAATTGTCAGTGACATTGGGGCAGAAATCTCCATTTACGTGGAATTTTCTGGTCGCTGATATAAAGAATAACATCATCCTCATGGACTTTTTGATCCATTTTAATCTCGCTTTAGATCCCAAATCTAGGACCATTGGACAAGGCACTGGGATAGTGACTTATGCTGAGACTGGGACCTCAGTTAGGTCAGTGAGACTATCCAGACCCGTCGTCACCGATGACTTGGTGAATGTCATCGAGAAACACCTGGCCGTGTTTCTGCCATTCAATGCTAAACGCAAGGGTTTAAAGACAGGCATAGAACACCAAATCGAGTTGGTGGAACCACTACCTTGTTCCCCGAAGGCTCAACCGTTAGCACAACATAAGCAGCAGGTTGCTATTGAAGAATTTAAGCGGTTGAGAGAAGAAGTAATTTGTAGGCGTTCAAATTCCAACTTTGCATCTCCAATAGTGGTTGTTCCAAAACCTGAACCAGGTCAATGGAGGGTTTGTGGTAACTATCGTCTATTGAATTCGGTAACGAAAGGCGATTCGTATCCTCTACCGAACCAGAGTACTTTGCTCAGGGATATAATGGGGTATGAGGTATACACAACGTTAGATCTGCAGAAGGCGTACTATCAAGTACCTATGGAGGCAGAATCTATACCGCTCACAGTAGTGCGATTCCCTGGAGGACGATTGCATGAATACTTATGTATGCCTTTTGGTTTGAAGAATGCAAGTCAGATATTCCAGCGTCTGACGGAGGAAGTTCTTCAATACTGTCCATTTGCTAGAGTGTATATAGATGACATCATTATATATAGTCAATCCAAGGAGGAACACCGGGAGAACTTGGACGTCGTTTTGTCTAAGCTGGAACATTATGGTTTGGTAGTGAAACCAGAAAAGAGCAGTATTGATTGCTTTACCGTAAAATTTCTTGGATACACCATTTCCAAGGATGGAATAAAGCCCTTGAAAGATAAGGTACAAGCAATCAAGGATGTGCCAGAACCCATAACTGTACGCCAGTTGCGTAGATTTTTGGGCATGATTAGCTACTTTCGTCGTTTCATACCAGGTTTAGCTGGAATTTTGGGGTCGCTAACTCAAAATTTAGTTCGCGAATGAAGCACGATCAAGAAGTCCTGGCCTACTAATTTTAGCCAAGAAGAAAAGGAAAAATTCTATAGGGCCAAAGATCTGTTAAGCCAAATAACCACATTTGCACCTTTGGATTGGACTAAGCCGTTTGAGCTGGTCACAGATGCTTCTGATGTAGCCATAGGAGCAGTATTACATCAACGGGATAGAGGTATAGTCAAGCCGATTGGATTCTATAGTCGGAAACTCCAAGATTGCGAGAAGCGATATGACACGCTTGGAATGGAGTTACTAGCAGTTTATTCTGCAGTGTTGCATTTGAGCACTACCTAGATGGACATCAGTTTATGATATTAACTAATCATAAACCGTTGTTAAGTATCCTTGGGAAAGCAAATAGGCTAAATTATTCTCGGTGGGTGAATTCACAAATAACCCGACTCGCAGTATTTGATTTTACCATTAGTCATATCACAGGAAAAGAGAATGTGGTGGCAGATACTCTCAGTAGACCAGGCGTATCAGATGAAGATATGATTCGTTCAGAGTCACTCGTATGTTTGTTTGTATCTTCTAATGATTTTGTCAAGAAATTGATGGAAGCACAAGGTCTTGATCCTTTAGTAGCTGTGTTGGCAAAGAATCGTACATATACACGCAGGAAGATTGGAGATAAGTGGTTATTATGTGAAATCTGCAGGAGCCAACCTAGACCTTATGTACCGTTAGAATTAAGATATAAGGTTATTCAACAGCTACATGAATTCAGACATCCTTCCATTAAGTCAACTATCAGGATGGTCACTGATAGATATGTATGGCCTAAGATGTCGAAAGACATAAGAACCTGGGTAAGGACATGTGCCCGGTGTCAAACTTGTAAAGTTTGGCGTCATACCAAAACTGAAATTAAAACGATTGGTATACCAGCGGGTCGTTTCATGCATGTTTATATTGATATAGTAGAAATGCCTGAGATTTCCGGCCAAAGTATTTACTCACGATGGTCGATCGATTCAGTCGTCAGTTTGAGGTAGCAATCCTGAAGGACATGACAGCTCAAGAAGTCTTACTTATGTTCTTGCATAATTGGGTGTCGCGATATGGTGTACCGGTAAGGGTAGTCAGTTTATGTCTGAACTGCTTATCAGATCATTGAATACAAGGGGGATAGAAGTAAGACACACATGTACTTATAATCCCAGAGCTAATGGGATGGTTGAGAGACTACACAGGGAGCTGAAGGCTGCATTACGCTGTACCGGTGGATCCAGTTGGATACATGATTTACCCATAGTTTTGTTGGCAATTCAAAACAGATACAAAGCTCAGTTAGGAACATCCATAGCAGAACTTGTTTATGGAGAGCCATTGAGGTTACCTGGAGATCTTCTAATAGAAGCTCCAAGTTGTCTCGATTGGGCCTCTAGTTCAGTAGATTGGTTTGTTGGAGCATTGAGAGATAAAATGATTCGTTTAGCTCCAACCAAAACTAGAAGTCCAAAGTCTAAATGCTATGTATCTTCAGATTTAAAGCTGGCATCTCATGTATATATAACTAAAGAGAACAGACAGAATTGTCTGACTCCGTTCTATAAGAGGCCATTTAAAGTCAATCATATGACTGATTAAAATGCATTTATAGAAGTAAATGGCACAGTAGAGTGTGTAGCACTGGATCGCTGCATTCCACAGTTTATATGGACGGAGGAGGAGACTGAGGAACAGCATACATCGAAGTATCCAGAAGTTGAGGCGAAATGTGACTCAGAAATATATGAGAAATAGAAAGAGTCGAAAATATGGAAAATAAGTAAAGATTAAAACCAAGACAACTGAGAATAAAGAACAATGCAATATGAACATGAAATCTAGTGAAGTACCAGCACAACTTGTAAAACTCGTTCTGGAAGAGTCATCAAGAAACCGAAGAATGAGGACTACATCATGTATCGTTAATCATCTTAAACATGAGGGTGTATGTGGAGGTTAATTTAATTATTGAACACCAATTAACTCTTCATATAAAAATAAATCAATTTTTATTTTTAGACATTTGATGTTATCGCTGGTTTCGTAAAAAATTTTGTAATTTTTTTGGGGAATTTCTTTTGTTCATATTGTCGATGATTTGACTTGTCTTGTCGACGGTTAAATAGAGAGTTTTTTCTGAGTTGCTGAAGCGCACAAGCGGAACACTGCGTGGTTCCATCTACGATATCTTTGCTAATAAATTATTGTAATATACTCAATTATAATTCTTATTAATTATCAGCCGAAAGAACAACAAATTTGATTCAGGTCAACCCCCGTCTTATTCTGTAAAGCGTGAATTTCAGCGTATCCTGGTAAGTTTAATTAATATTATATATAAATTGCAAGTAGTTTAATAATATTATGGCTGGTTTATTAAATATTGAGGATACAGAGCAGTTAGCAAGTAGACTTAAGGATTGTAGCTTACAAGATAGTTCAGAGGAACTTAAGTGTTCCAAATTAGATGATCATACCGCATATATGGATTGTTCGGGCCTGGCATCCCAGAGGCTCTCTTATGGTAGTGACTTAAGGCGCCTCTACATATTGTTCCCAATTAGATTATCACGGACAGGAGCACTTGCTTCTCATCGGATCGTTTTAACACCACCTTGCATTCCATTTGATGCACCTGACGAAAGAAGACTGCCTACCATCCCCAAGCTAACGGTATGGTAGAGAGAATGATTAGGGAACTCAAAGCTGCTTTAGCATCCTCGTCCATTAATGGCAACTGGGTCGATGCACTACCTTTAGTTCTGCTTGCCATGCGTTCCAGTACTCGTGAATCCATTAAAAAGTCTGCGTCACAGCTCTTGTAAGGCATGGATCTACGCCTGCCTAGCCAGCTCCCACGTCTACTACCCGCACTAGATGACCCACAAGACGAAGCTACCCGCCTCGGGCTTCATTTCGGTAACAGGTCTGAACAGGAGCCGAGACAAGGGCCTCTTCCAGTCTTCGTTCACCCGCAGCTCCACAACTGTAAGAGAGTACTCGTTCGCAACGACACTGCTGTTGCACCACTACAACCAAATTATCGTGGTCCTTATCCGATTTCGCTCAGACAACCCAAATACTTCATTATTATGCAAGGCGCTACATTGACATCAGTAAGCATAGACAAGTTGAAACCGTTTATCGAACCGCCTGATCCTGAGAGCTTTCAACCTTCTACACACGTCTCAGGCTCCAACTGCCCACAATCCCAATAGCCTGCTTTGCATAACGCGTAACTGATATATTTTTAACATTTACTTTTCGTTATTCTACGTATCAAAAAATTTTTAGCCTTACGTTATTTTTCGCATTTATCTCACGTGGCATAACCAGCTGTTCTTAGCTAACAATTGTGTAGCATTTTTTAACAGTTCTTTGGTATTATGACATCTCTGAGGCAATGTTCGTGTACATATTTTTATGCAGTTACCTTTGATTTTAATGTATATATTTTTACATTATATTGGATTTCTCACTCATGATATCACACTGCCTATTATGGTATGACCAGCTTCTTGAAGCTAACGCTTTCGTGTAGCAACACCATGTAGTTATCAGCTTCATATCATGGTACAGGTTAATTTCAATGCATATCTCATCTTCCTCAATTGCACAAAGACCAATCTACAAATATCATGAGCACAACGTCGAGCACACTCTCTAGCTCCTTTGGTCGTATAAAAATGCATTGACGACGATCCAGCCTGCCTTGGTTTTAACTGAAACCTGGCAACTTCAGAGGCGATTTATCTAGAAATCTTCACACTATGGCTCCCAAATCTTACACTGCTCTATTTTGCTTCATGCGGTATGACCGGCCACTAGAGCTAACAATTTCTGTAGCTATTCCTAGTGGTTACTTGGCATCATATCATTTTTGAATCAACCAAGCTTTGCATTTATGGCACATTATTTTTTTGCTCAACTTGGTTCGAACTTTGTCATGTATTTCTTATCTAGCCTCGCAGAGAGGAAAAAAATTTTCTTTTTTTTCAGAAAGGAAAGTGATGTAACGACACAATAAATTGCTGACATATTGCGTAAATAAAATTCAATTTGATTTACGCTGCACTAATGAGAAAAAATCGAAACTTGACGTTAACTAATAGTGTGCAAGTAGACATATATTTCTATGACATTGCTATTTAAGCACGGCAAATTTACCATGCAGTTCAGTTGTCGCGTTTGCATTCTGTTGTGCGTATCGTGTGCATGCTGTCGTCTGTCATCTCCTACGCTGATTATTGGATTGTCTTCACCAACAATTGGAAACATCAGTGACGCAAGTATTTTTGCTGTACAACTAGAGAGACGAGTCAATTAATGCAGAACTTCAACGAAGTTTCCACATCGAGATAACAACGCAACAACAGGAGGAACCACAGCCAAAGTTACCCAAGACTCTAGGACGCCCCAGCGTCAAGTAAATGCCTTACGACGTTACAAACTCGGTAAAAGTGCCATAAAATAAAGAGTTATGTACTGTTAGGGGCCCTTAACGGGACCGTTCGTGCGTTCTCTGGAAAATGCCGAGAAAGACCGTAAGTGTGAAGACTTCCAGCTCGAGCTGACTTGGGTTGTGATTCCTTCTGTTGTGGCGTTGTAATCTCGATGGGTGACTTCCTTGAAGGTCTGCAGTAATTGGCTCGTCTCTCTAGTTGCACAGCAACAAGATTGGCGTTACTGATGTTGCCAATGTTGGTGAAGACAATCCAATAATCAGTATAGGTGATGACAGCAGACAGCACGCACACGTAACGCACAGCAGAAGGCAAATGCGACAACTAAACTGCATGGTAAATCTACCGTGCTTAAATAACCATGTCATAGAAATATATAGCTACATGCACATTATTGGCTAAAGGCAATTTTCGCTTTTTTGTCATTGGTGTAGCGTAAATCAAATTGAATTTAATTTACGCAACATGTCGGCAATTTTTTTTGTCGTTACCTCACTTTCCTCTCTGAAAAAAAGAAAAAATTCCTCTCTGCGATGCTAAATAAGAAATGCAAGTTAAGCAAAAAAAATTATGTACCATAACTGCTCGGCTTAAGTATGCTTGTTGGTTGGCTCAACAATGATATGATGCCAGGTAGCCATTAGGAATTGCTACACAAATTGTTAGCTCTAGTGTTCGGTCATACCGATCTGTGAGAAGTCGGACAGTCGCTTGCCTTTCTGGGTGAGAAATTGAGTGAATTGAGTCAAAAACGTTTCTCTGAAGGCTGTTCGGCAGAACTAGCTAGTTAGGCTGCGTACCCGTGAAGTAAACAATTGGTAACCCTTCCCAGAGACGGCATATAAACTTGGTTGGGTGACGGGCTATTGATCTTTGAATATGAATGTCACCGCGTTGTTCCGTTCGCAGGAGGAATGGCGTTAGTGCAGGTTCACTGAGTGTCACAGAGTTGACAGTGAATGGCGACGGCGAAGGTCGTTGTGGCGATACGTCTGGCTTATAAAAGGGCATCTGCAATGAAGTTCTGTTCGCCCTTGACGTGAAAGATGTCAAATTGCCATTCGCTTAGACGTGAAATCTGTCTTTCCACTCTGGCAGGGTACTAGGCGATAGTTGAATTTGCATTTCGAAGTGCGCTATCTAATGGTGCATGATCTGTAAAAACAACAAATCTGCTACTGCCAATGATGCTGATAAAATGGCGCACTGCGTCATGGATAGCGAGGAGTTCTCGGCCGAAAGTGTCGTACCTCGTTTCTACTGGTTGGAGGGTACGCGAGTAGAAACTGATGAGCTTCCAAACTGCGTCGATCTCTTGTTCCAAAGTGGATCCAATAGCGAATTCAGAAGCATCTATCGTGAGTAGAAATGGTCGTTGAAAATCTGGATGCGTTAGCATTGTGGCATTTCCTAACGAGTTGATGGCGAGTCGAAGTAATTCCTCGTCTACGGATGACCAAGTAATGATGGAATTCTTGCTAAGTCCTTTTCGATTCCGCAGGTGCCTGCACAAAGGATAAAGTTGTCTTGAAAGGCTCGGAAGGAACTTGCGATAGTAGTATAAAACTCTCAGAATTTTCTGCAACTAGCAAACAGTCTTCGGTGACTACATATTCTTGATTGAATTCGCCTTTGACAGCAAAGGTTGAATACCTTGTGGTGTGATACGATGCCCTAAGAAGTCCACGGATGTTGTAGCAATCTGCGTCTTGTCACAATTGATCTTGAGTCCATTGTTAGATAATCGTGAGAGGACATTTGGTAGATGCTTGGCATGAGATTCTAAGTCTGGACTAAAGACCATTATGCCATTAAGATATGACATACAATAAGCAGAGTCGTCGCGAAGTATGTTGTCCATGAATCTTTGAATAGTCTGTGTAGCACACTTAAGTCCAAAAGGCATGTAAAGATATTCGAAAAAGCCAAATGGAGTGATGACTGCAGTCTTTTTGATATCCTCTGGTGTTACCGGGATATGATGGTAGGCTTGTCTGAGGTCAATCACTAAGAAGAAATTGCTGCTGTTGAGTTTTTCAAGTAAGGTGTTAATATTTGGAATAGGATATGCATCAGATTTTGTCACTGAATTTATCTTACGGTAAACTCCGCAGGGCCTGTACGATCCGTTTGATTTAGAGATTAAATGTAGTGGTGACGCACATGAATTTTTCGATGGTCTGATGATTCTCTCTTCCAAAAGCCTTGAGAATTCTTCTTGGGCAGCTTTCAGTTTAGTAGGGACCAGTGGTCGCTTCTTGTATGCAATAGGTTGTCCTTCTGTGACGATATGGTGCATCGTGTTGGAGACTCGTAGCTCTGACTTGTTAAGGAAATCAAGGCTTATTATATTATGTGAGACCTTGGCAATGATGAAATTGTGAGAAAATTTACGTCTTAGACCTATGTTGAGTGTGCGGTACCGGCAGCCATAAGTTGGTATGGGCTCACCTGTAGCTGTTGCGAGAAGAACGCCTAGCGACATCTCGGCCATTGAATCACCCTTGAGAACTGAGACTGTTGCGCCTGTGTCTACGATGAATTCTTCGCCGGTTTTGAAATCAAGAATGTGCATATGCTCGTTGGGCTGTTTGGCCGGGTCATGCAAACAAGTAGGCTGGTGATTGCGACCGGCGTTGTCCGTTTGACTCTCTATGCGCAAAATTCGGCGTGGACGAAAAGAGTCGACAGGAATGTCGGATTGTAATTGGTTTCTTCCCTGTGGTGCCGTTGATGCCGCTGATGCGCAGAAAGTACGGTCTTCTACTTCCTGCGCCAGACGTTTTCCGATCCTGATGCACAACAGCGCCTGTGTTCTGTTGTCCTTTCCGTCAACTGTGAAAATTGACACTCATTCGGAAATTCTTCGGTACGACAAAGACAGTCTTGGCATCAATAAAAAAACTTCTGGTGGTTATAATACCAGTTCTTTGGGGCAGAACTGTTAAAGTATTGCGGGGATCCCGATCGCCGCCTGCCGTTATAATTAGGTTTAGGTACAAATTTGTTTGGAGCATTCACTTTATTTAGCTCGTATTTCGTTATGGCCAATCCTTCTAGAACTTTAGCCATGTTCGCCACTGTCCTCTCTAAAGAGGAGAGCCTATCATCTTGCGGGGTGAACAAAAGGATGACGGATTCACATTAGGTTCCAAAACCCTATATTCTAACTCACATCTCTCAGATAAGTCATCTATAGAGAGAGTGTTGGGAAGCTGTCTGGCGAATAGTTTTAATGCTTGTAGAAGATTGTTAATAAAAACAACCTTAGCCTCATGGTCAGAAATATTGGTTTCATACCAACGTTTCCGTTATGCTCTCAAAATCTCGATGGGGCCAGGGTTTGGCATGTCTAGCTTTGCGTATTTATTTATTATTTGCTTAGTCTCTGTGGGCCCAAGCAAGGATTCTACTTCAATTTGTAGGCCCAAAATGGGATTAGGTAGCTTCCTAATGGCCTCAAGCTTAGGATAAATCCGTTGCTGCAATTCAGAAGGTAGTTTATCATAAACCTTTAACAGTTTTTGATGAATGTCATAATCAGGAAACGGGGAGAAATCGGTGTCTAATCGCATAAAGAATAGTTTACTATCTCCATCCTAAACAGGAGCATCAATATCTAATATTGGACCTGACATTCTAACAATCTTACGGGATCTTAAAAGTATAAATTTATAAGCAAGATGAAAATGTTTAAATATACCTCAACGAAAAGCTTACTCACTAACAGCTTCCGCAGTTGTAAGAGAGTCTTCCGCATTTGAATGAGCGCAAAAAACTGATGAATTAGTTCCTTCACAAAACACGTCAATATTTGTTCATAGTTTTGTACGTAGATACTATCAGCTTCCAAAATTGAAATCTTCCGCAGTTGAATCTGTTGAGTACGTACAGTGCAGTTTTGTACGTAGGAAAATTGAATAGAGCATATACACAAAATGTTTCCCAGAGGACCACGACTTTAGAGAGAACATATATACTAAACAAAAATTCCCAGAAGACTACGACCAGAGTATATAAGAAAGGTCTATGCAAATGTTAATCTATTTTTTATCCCAAATAAATGATAAAGAAAGTCAATTTTATTCATACCAAAAGAAACAGTACAGGACTCAGTATCGTGGCTCGGTCGCCAAATTTGTAAACGCCCAGCTTCAGATAAATGCCGTACGACGTTACAAACTCAGTTAAAGTGCCATAAAATAAAGAGTTAGTACTGTTATGGGACTCTTAACACGGCCGGTCGTGCGTTCTCCGGCAAATGCCGAGAAGTTCCGTAAATGTGAAGACGTCCTAGAGTCTTGGGTTGACTTGGGCTGTGGTTCCTTCTGTTGTTGCGTTGTAATCTTCATGTGGAAAATTCATTGAATTTCTGCATTAATTGGCTCGTCTCTCTAGTTGTACAGCAACATGATTGGCGTCACTGATGTTGCCATTTGTTGGTGAAGGAAATCCAATAATCAGCGTAGGTGATGACAGCAGACAGCACACATACGTAACGCACAGCAGAATGTAAACGCGACAACTGAACTGCATGGTAAATTTGCCGTGCTTAAACAGCCATGTCATAGAAATATTTGGCTGCTTGCACACTATTAGTTAACGGCAAGTTTCGCTTTTTTCTCATTGGTGCAGCATAAATAAAATTGAATTTAATTTACGCCATATGTCGGCAATTTATTTGTGTCGTTACAGTGTCGTTGCAGGGTGTAAACGCCCCGGCTTCAAGTAAATGCCGTACGACGTTACAAACTTGGTTAAGGTGCTCTGAATAGAGATTAGTTACTGATAGAGGCCCTTAAGAGGGCCTGGTAATGCGTTCTCTTGAAGTCTTCAGAGTGTGAAGATGTCCTAATGCCTTGGGTGGACTCTGGTTGAGTTGTTGCTCCCGTGGTTGAGCTGTAATCACG
>JAQBSW010004711.1:0-65828 GCA_029291075.1 Eudiplozoon nipponicum
TATTCTCGTGCTTCCTTCTGACATGTGAAATGTCTTTCTTTTGAGACTTGTCGATTGAATAATCTCTGCAATTAAACTCAAATAGGTGCAATGTACAACGATACTGCAATACTGCACTTTTATGATTGTTCTCTCCACCACCTTCCTATAACCTACTGTACACGAGATAGGCCAATGTAAACCAGGATTCGAGTATTATAGTAAGTGAAATGATGGGATGGTGGTTGATTCTAACATGTATATATGAGAACATATGTACTAGTACATACATATATGTTATTGTGCGTGTGGTTGATTAATTATGAGAGACTTTATATTTAATCAAAAACGAATACAAATACACCTTCCTCGAACGAGGTTCCTACATTTGCCATAATTTGTGTCTTGAGAGTTGTGCATTATATGTTTTTAGAAGTCTGCGACGAAGCAAGAAATAAATGTCTGGAACGCTGCCGCACAGTCGGTAAACATTGATTAGCCATATTTTATTGGGTAGTACAAATGGTATTAAAGCCTTCGGAGTGACGGGTGTAGTTGTAACCCAACCATCACACAGACTGATATGGCATGTACCGAGATATGACGATCAATCTAATTATCCCAGAACTACTAATGCAAATCACCTAACCCCGAAAGTCAATTGTGAATATGTTGTTGTGATATCAGTTTGATCTATCCTGCCTCAAATAAAACCACGAAAGAAGGAGACTACATCGTTTCGCAAACATTAACAAACCTTTCATTAAGCTAGTTTACAAAAGCAGAAGATTACAAGGTATCTGCTATAAAACCGTCACCGTGTATCGGTAATTGAAATTTTTCACAGGGTTTCTTTTTGAGGAACTATTGCATTTCTGTACCGTTTGTGATAAACTTTTGGAGTACTGCCCACTATTTTCGTCGTTAAATTCATTTATTTTGTCACTTATTAATCTTTATTTGCATCTTATGCTTATCTATAGTGCTAACTGAGAAATCGCACTGAAGACATGCGTAAAATTTGACGGAGCCTGTGTATTTGATATAACCTTATTTTTATTACGAGGGGCATGTATTGATAGACATAAAAGATACATCTACATATTTCAGCGTTGCTTACGTGTTATTCATAAAAAGCACGGGATGTATTTTTCAGACAGCAATGATCAAGTCTCTAAGCGACAAAGCATAACTCCTGAGAGTCCGAGCATCAATAGCACAAAATAACTTTTGTAGGCAGTTTTGAACACGATACAGGTTTATTATTTTTGCGGTAATTGAAACAGATACGATTAAAAAAACTTTGATTGAGACGATGGTGGTAAAATTTCTTTAAACCAAGTTTACGAGCTTGAAGTAAATATAAATCCCGTTGTATTCAACCAAACGTCGAACAACAGCAAAACTGCCGTCAGTCACACATACTGAGACATTTCGACCTTCCATGATAATCATCATAGTACGAAGGAAAACTGACTAGCAACGATCAAAATGCAATGCACTGATATGGAAAGCGAAATTAGATATGCGGCTGTCACCTTTAGTAGTCTCGCATTCATTGCATTTGACTGGAAATGCAGGCTGTACAGTTTCCATGTCGTCACGGAAATTAGCATTTTGCAGCTTTCACCACATGTCTCAAAATCTCTCTCTCTCTCTATATATATATATATATATATATATATATATGTGTGTGTGTGTGGGAAAATGAACCGTACTCCATGGACTAATATTTATTGATAAATCTTATTTCTACCATTATCTGCAATCATTATTATAGATTCGTTAATATATTCGTTCATCCAATCCCAACTGTACATTTGTCGTGACCAATCCCTTCTTAGCTATATCTGTCTTTGTTTTGTGCAAATTCGACCACTCCTTTTGCGTAATGTTATTTGATGTACCATCGTTTTCATTATAAGTGCGTCCGTAATTGACGGATGTGTCGTATTTTGAGGAACGCAGACTATTTTTAAAGGCCTGTTAGTTATGTTTGTATATATATATATATATATATATATATATATATATATATATTTATATATATAGTACTCGCCAGAATAAATAAAGGAAATCAAAGTATAATGTGGTGATTTCATTATATATTTATTTTACTATTAATTCTACATGACATACTTGGCATTATGAAATTTAATTTTTAAAACTGTTTTGTTCTCTGGGAATAAACGTGTCTGTGCACATGCATTAGGAAGCTGTAAAATGCACAAGCCTACCCAATTGCCTGTTAATTTATGATGCTAGTAGCAAATTTTAATTTGCGTCTGCTGATATTTAATTTTATCAGTCTCTTCGAGGGCTCTTCAGTTTTTTTTCGATTGAACCATTTTATCTTTTATTCATAATGCTAAATAATTTAATATTTTTCTGTGTATTCTTATTTTAGAGCTTCCAATCAGCTGTTGTGCAGACAGGCCGCTTCCGCCGGAAATGCTTTTTTGCAGAAATATCAGTACAGATGTATGTATTTCCAGAAAATGTAACTTTATTGTTGTTTTGACGAATGGGGGAATATAAAGCCAGTTATATCTGTTTGTAACTGGAATTATTACAGTTATTGGTATTTAGCTTGCTGCTACGCGTGCTTTTCGCTACAATAAGTATTTCTCGATCTTAATCGCTAGTCAAATTTTCAGTTTTATACATAAACTAGTGGACTATTCATGCATGCATCGATAGAAAAGTAAAACGTACACATGCGCACATATAAATTGAGAGAAAGATAGAGTTATTCAAATCGGTTAGTCATCTATTGACTATGGATGATTAAAACGCGATAATAAATATAACTGTCGGTAATATGTGATAGGTTTATTCTAGATAGGTGGATTTTAATGAGTGTTAGCTACCGGCGTTATGAATGACCGATTAATTATACAACGTATGCATTATTCAAATGTTATGAAGTAACTTTAACCAAACACAGTGAATGATTTTCTTCTGTCATGGTAGTGTCATCTATAGTATTTCGTTTTGATGTATTCCTTAAAAGGAATTTGAGTTTGCGTGAAGCTATCGTTGTTCGACTCGTAGGTCGGTAAAATCTTGATTCCTTAACAGTCCCAGGTGCACAGCTTATTCATTTTAATTGATTGACAGTTTCTCACTATTCACGTTAATCTGAAGCTGCCCATATACTACTTGTCCGGAAATGTTTTTTTAATTAAGATTTTCCGATATTTTTCTGAATATTCGGGACTTCATTTCCAGTCTCATCTTCAGGATTGACACCATACTCACAGAAAAACAGGCTGTGCACCTGGTAGTGTAAAGGACTCAAGATTTTACCGACCTATGAGTGTTATAAATTGTCCCGCAACCATCAATAGTGTCATCTATAGAATGTTACCTTCTATTTCACAATAGTAATCATCATCATCATGCACAGCCATACAAATGCCAAAAGTGACTAATGTTTCACTGCCATATAACCATAAGAAGCGGGGGAAAATATATATATATATATATATATATATATATATATATATATATATATATATATATATATATATATATAAATAACGACAAAAATAATAATTTAGACACAAATTATTAGTGAGATTTGTGTGTGAGAGAGAGAGAGTACCTAGTTACTTTAATATTATTTATCAAAATAACTCACAAAAGTGAGGCAATGTAAACGTCTACACAACACCATTATGGCGAAGTCAACAATACAGCTTCCTTGCGGCTTTCACTGTATTACGTCATAAACAAACCAAACCTTGCAGCCAACTTTGCCCTACTAAGAAAATAAAGCTACAAAGATGATTCTACTAGACATCTGCAACAAGATCGCCACTGAGCTCGATTCGATGCCATATCGCGAAGGGTTTCTAACCAAGAACTGTGATGCACACGTAGAACCCCATCCTGGTAGACGGGTGGGTCCTATACTACTCAGTTTGAATGTAAGTGACTTCAACTGTTTCTGTCATGTCAAAATCTGCCCAACTTCTTTCTTACGCGAATCTGGTGCAGAATGAGAGAACAGAGCTCTACTGGGCAATCGAATTAAGGGCATAGGCAAAACGGGATCGAGCCAGCGAATTTGATGAAGTCTTATTTGTTTTTCTAACGAGGAGCAATTGTTGGCAGATACAAAAATACGTCTATGTATAACAACGTTGGTTATCCGTTGTTGGTAACCAACATGTGCATCATTTGCCAGACGCATCTTCAAAGAGTCTAATATGTCTGAAATTCTAGACAATATCTGATTCACCTTATGTAACTACGGCAACTAGGTAGACGGACTAGCTGCAGAGCGCCGTTTAGTAGACCAAAAAACTTCCTATTTAAATTGGTAATACTAAAGTGTTATACTTTGTTATTTGCAGAGAATAAGAATATATGGATTAATGTGAATTTTTTCCTGGAGTAGCAGGAATTCAGGTTAAACGAACATTGGTTGCGCGGGTGGTGGTAAAAATTCTTTAAATCAAGTTTGCGAGCTTGAAGTAAACACCAATCCCATTGTAATTAAACAGTCGTCCACGACTGGTTAAATACAATTTTTGATAGGTTACCTTTCTCCAAAATGACTATGTTGGAATACTTCATGGGTTTGGTGCGTGTTATATATATATATATATATATATATATATATATGTGTGTGTGTGTGTAGAGTGAGCTTTCGTTGAAGTCAAATCGCTGAAGATTTCATAGTAAGTTGACACTATTACTGCCGTCCAACCGTCTAACACCAATAAAAAATATATATGGTGGTTTTGGAGCGTAGTGCAATCTCCTGATTAGTTGCCAGTTGAAAAAAAACACTTGTGTACATTAGATTAAGCCTTAGGTCGGTAAAATCTTGAAGTGAGTTTATATATATATAAGTAAATAAATGTAAAATTTATTATATAGGTATATCCGACACAGATATTTTAATGGAGAAACTAATTTATATAGGTTATGAGTATTAATGTGTAATTGGGCTGAGAGACGATTTCGTTAGTGTAAACTCCGTATTCGATCTTGTCAAAACGATAGAATAATACTCTATAGACGTTCAACAGTTTTTTAATCTCTCTGTCTATAACCGATTGCAAGCAGGATGGAATTAGGTGAACTGGGGGGCATGTGAGGATTACTGTAATATTGAATTCAAAATTTGTTGATCTTTCTATGCGTCCGGAACAGCAATTAAAATATAGATATCAGTGATAGGCGTGTATGTCAATACATTAAGTGTGCTTATAGTTATTCAATAAATGTCACTTTAGTAAAATACACATGTTTATAGGTAGTTGTCTGCGCAGAGGGGGACAGGGATAAGTTTTTGTATACATTTGAGTATTAGAGACTAGATATGAAGACCGGATGTTAGGAAGACAATTAAAAATACTTTTAGTATTAAAATATATATAAATATATCTGTCTTGAATGAGGATACCACATTTGTCACAAGTTGTGTTTTACTCCTGTGCGTATTGTGTCAACCCTGAAGATGAGACTGGAAATTAAGTCTCGAAATATCGGACAAAGGACAATGGAAAATCTTGATCAAACGTCATTTTCAGTCAATCAGCTGATAAAAGGCTCAAAAATGAAGGGACAAGTGAGAACCCATCAATCGATGCCAATAAGCAGAGCAACTGAAAAAGATAAAAATTCAAGATTTTACCGACCTAAGAGTGCTATCTATTGTCCCGCACAAGAAAAATGCGGTCAAATCCACAATAAGAAGGACAGCACTGAGCAAAATAAATCTTCAACATTCAAATTAGATTAAGTCGTTTGACGATGCTGGATTTAACATATTATTCTAATTCTACATGGAAAGAATTTTAATAGGCACGCCAAAGATAATTTAAAATAATATCATTTAGTGACTACTTCGTCATCCTCAACTGTTAGTCGCTGTACCGGATTTGCCTTCTTAAATCAACTTTTAAGTCTCAGATACAAACAAGCCAGCCGCCACTTCCTATCACCAAACTTTAAAGCATGGCAAAACTCTAATAGTATAATGCGTTGTTGAAGGGACTGACATGTGCAGAAGGGTTAAATTTGCTTCTAGCCTAAATCATTTCTAAGTCCATTTATTAACACCAAATTTAACATCTCATCGAACGGCATGTGCAACCTAGTGGCTAGGTGATGTTTACAACCTTACTCGAATCTACCACTTCATTGGATGGACAACCTGTATTTCTTTAAATATTTATGCATATCCGTGCCACAAATTGCGGTCAATTAGTATCCATTCGGTATAATCTGAAGTTAACCCGTTCAAAAGCGGTCGTTAGGGAAAATGTAGATTATAATTCTAGAATCCTGTTGAAGGACGCTCTGCTACAAGTCGTCTACGAATCAGCTTACCTAGGATTTCTGGTGACAATAAAAAAATCGTCATCTGCCAAGACCTGCATACCTATAAGCGTTGCTGCAGTTGCCTTTGGCATGTCATGCGACCAACTTTCGAATCGCCTGTCTAGCCCATTAAGCAAACTGTTGTTTTGGAACATGAACCATTTCAGCTGCCAGCGCCTAAACATCTTTCTTAATCTATAACTTTTGTCGAATTTGTTTAAGTCGTTGCTAGCTGCGCATTAGGAGACATTACTTAATAGTTAACTTTACGAATCCATTTTGTTATGAAACGCCGATGGGACTGATTAGTAAACCTTATAAAAGCTTACTGAAAATCCTACCCACTAGGACGCTTAGGAAACTTAGGTGGATGACTAAAACAATACCTGCATTCTGGATGAATACTATTACTCAAAATATCAGTCAGTTGATCATGCCGCACTGTACTTTAAAAAATGTCAGATTTTCGTTATGGTTCTGTTGTGTGATGGAAATCCATTCTTCTCTTCATTAGGTAAGCAAGTCTGGGAATCATTTGAGGCTCCGCAAGGTGGATGGTGTCAATGACGCTTTTTATAGAACTGGTAAAGATAGACCTACACGAACTAATCTCCAACTGAATGACAAAGACATTTTGATTCAAATTCGCGGTCATGATGACAGTTACACTAGCCGCATTTTGAGTTAACTATCTTTAAGCTCCGTAACATTAGAAATATTAATTTTAACCAATCAGCTATACCATTGTGAGCAACATTTATGATTATTGGCTGCTCATCAGTAGCACTGCCAACATGCCACAATTGCAAAATATTATGTCAGTTTCGTGTAACAGAGAAAACATTATATATATATATATATATATATATATATATATATATATATATATATATATATATATATATTTAAATGAATTCTGTGGCAGAATATGTTTACATATATATAATATATATATATATATATATATATATATATATATATATATATATATATACATATATATATATTTCGGAACGGATATTCGGTAGTCTCAATATTTCTGTATTTATTATCACTATTTATAGTTCACTTTTAATAGTACACTGCCCATATAAATTTAAAAAAAATTCTTAAAATGAATATTTCTAATATTTTTTATTACTATGATAGAAGCATTCAATTTCACAATTCCAGCATATTATCAAATCTTGTACGGGATTTTACTGCAAAATACAGGTAAAATACGCATATCCAGTTTAACATCAATAATTAAAACGCATTCAACTTAAACATACCCTCACCCAGTCAAAATTATCAGTAAACAATTAAATAAGTTAAGTGAAGAATTTAAATTAACGAAAAAATCTGTTTTCGAAAAAAAGATAATTAACGAAAATGAAGACTAATCTTAACTTAGCATTATGAATATTAATGGACCTAACTGCCACACTAACGATATTGCTCTATACATATAATAATTAAACTTTCTCATAGTAGGACCGTGCTATATATATATATATATATATATATATAAATATATAAAGCTTTGGTAACTAGATTTATCACCTATTTGGTAGAGGATAAGCAACATGGTTTAGTTGAATAATATTTATATAGAAATCGCATTTGTATCAATATCACCAGCCAAATACATACGATTCGTTTGGGGATATTTAAGTAGCTATCTGAACTCCGTTCTCCTTTACATGCGGTGTGACTAGTTAAAAGATAGAAACAAATGAATAATATTTTGGCTGCATATAATGGTGAAAATGACTTTTTTATATATCTTTTTCCAATAAAACATTTAACTAAATAAACTTTGTAATCCAATCATTGGAAGTGCATTTCATTAAGTAGATTGGCTTCTTCCTTATCGGGCATTTATCAGATACTTATCATAATTGCCGTGACCGGTGTTTGAATCAAGGTATGTTTGGTTTCAGATGCGAATGAACTTCGTCAAGTAGGTGGGTTTCACTCTTATCATCCAGTACGTTCCTGAATTGACGCGGTCTGGATATGATTAAGATACATTCGCTTCAGACACCTGCATGAAAATTGCACGAAACGTGTGGCGCCACAATACACGTGCTGATAAATGCAAATTTCTTAAAATTCAAATCCCAGCCGTGACAATCTCCTTGATGTGTTGCCAATAATGACAAAAGTTTCATTATTTACAAACTGCATTCCCCATCATACATAAAAGAAATTAGCGATTATGTATAAAATTATATATAGACTTGACATTGTTTGAGAGCGGTTCGTCCAAATTGAACACCTGAGTGGTAGCCCGAATTGTCATATCCAGCGTTTGGTACAGTCATTGACGCGCTTTGAGCTTATTTGGTCAACATAAGTGCACGGCGACCAACTCACTAATGAGAGTCAAACCGGCATACATATATAAGTTAGAAAGATACTTTTCGTGACACTTATCTCCAGTTGTCTTGCATAAGTTGTACTCGAATAAAAATGTCAACAGCAGGGTAGATACGTTGCTAATGTTTTTGTATATAATATTTAGTTTATTTGGAAAACATCTATACAGAAGTATAATAAAATCTCGCCATAATGTATTAATTCAATATATATGCAAGTATGTATTAGGTTTTGCGAACCTAGTAACAAATTAGTTCAGTTGTGACCAGAAGGATAAACCAAAGGCAGCATGAACGGAAAGTATAATCTCATGCACATTCGTTTCGTGCTTACTGGCGACTCATCAGTAGGAGCCGGTATTACGCCCTTTAACTACTATATATTTGGTAGAAGAATGTGGAATAATAGGACGGTACAATCTCCTAGACGAATGTGTAAACCTGTAATAGTGAAGCTAACATAATCTGAAACAACGACAATGCAACTTCAATGCTAACTCACACTATATAATATATATACCGAGTCTGTAAAGGATATTAACACTATGGCTATTGTGTTAGTAACTGATACCTTTTTGAAATCGATGAGTACCGGATACTAACACTATGGCTTCCAAGTCGGTACATGATACCAACCTGATGGATATAAATTTATACTAAGGTTCACCCAAATTGAGAATTACAACAATTTCCGAACACCTGTTACTCCAGTTAAACCATGCACTCTGGCTTTCATCGATATCAGTTATCACATTTCGCGGTAAGCATGACATCATTCAATTCAATATATTACAGTTAAATACTGTTTGTTGCGACGAACTAATATATATGCCAGTATGTATTAGGCTCTGCGAACCTAGTAACAAATTAGTTCAGTTGTGACCAGAAGGATAAACCAAAGGCAGCATGAACGGAAAGTATAATCTCATGCACATTCATTTCGTGCTTACTGGCGACTCATCAGTAGGAGCCGGTATTACGCTCTTTAACCACTATATATTTGGTAGAAGAATGTGGAATAATAGGACGGTACAATCTATACAGAAGTATAATAAAATCTCATATAATGTATTAATTCAATATATATGAATTCATATATATATATATATATATATATATATATATATATATATTCTTTTGAAATGCGAGCTTTAATAAAATTCATTTAGTAATTATTTTGAATGCTACGTCTGGAGAACATACGTGCGATGTTTCGACGATGTGTTGCGCAATTGTAGACATGTATTCACCATTTGATTTAAAACAGGCATTTAAGTTACAATGTTCTTTCATTCAGGTAATTGACCGCCCAGTCGTAAGTTGATCGACAACTTGCGCATGTATATTGGTAAATAATATATGATATCGACATTAGCAGCGGTTTCTCTTTGATTGCTGGTAAAGGCAAGTGTATTGTAGTAACACTAGTAGTTTATTCATTAAATAGAGAAAAGAAATGTTTCTTGTATCTGAGTAAAATTTCTTTTCTGTTTTTTTACTATAGAAAAATTTTATTGAAGATATATATATATATATATATATATATATATATATAAATATATGATGTATGTATGTATGTATGTATGTATTAATATATGTATTTATGTATGTATGCATATATGTATGAATGTAATCGTGTATGGATATGTGCATGCATGAATGTATGTATGTATGCGTGTGTATGTATGTATGTATTTTTTGAAATTCGATTGCGGAGTGCCAGCTTCATATTTTCCAATTCCACGTTTTGCGTTTTGATCACAATTTCCATTTTGTGTTTGTCTTCGATCGCGCTGGGTTTGTATTCGTCCCTTTTTTATCCGCAGGCTAAAAAATCGTTCATAATAACCAATGTAAATGCGGTTCTATCCCATCTATCACACAAATATGTGATAGAACCGCATTTCCACTGGTTAGTATGAACTATGTTGAAGCCTTCGGAAGAAAGGGACGAATACAAACCCAGCCCGCTCGGAGAAAAAAAGGAAATGGAATTTGTGATCAATCGGATCTTTGCTTAACTGTATGTATGTGTGTGTATGTATATATGTGTGTATGTTTGTATGTATGTGTGTTTGTATCTTTGTGTGTGTAAGCATGCGTGTATGTATGTATGTATGTAGGTGTGTATGTATATATGTTTGTACGTATGTATGTATGTGTGTGTATTTATGTGTATTAATGTATATATTTATGTATATGTATCTATACATATCTGTGAATGGATGTTTTAGATGAAGATAGCACACATATTGTGTATTGATAGAAGAAATACTAAGCTCTAACATGCAAATGAATTAGATTGTCTATTATTTAATAATTTCTTCTTCAACCTATTATTATAAACATTAATTTTTCCTCTTTTAGAGTTGCAGAGACTACATTTGGTCAAAGTTGATTGATATATGCCCTTATATGGTTTACACATCATTCGGTCTGACAGCATTTTGCGTAAGTTATTTTCAATTTATTTCGTTAAACCTTTTTTTGGACTTGATTTTGTAAACTTTCAAACTACCAGATTCGAAAAATGTTATGTGAATTGACAGCTAATGTACCAATGGCAGGCATCACAAATAAAAGTGAAACTTATAAACTACGTGTAGCGAATCTGAGATCACTAACAGGAGAAAGGAGTTTTCTACGGATATATAAATTCCTTTATGATGCATAATTTATATGCGAATGTATGTGTGCATCCATGTACTTAAGTATGTATGCAATTCTGCATGTATCTATTTTTTGTGTATGTATGTATGTATTTACGTATATAGGCATGTATTCGTGTATGGATGTATGTATGTATGTATTTATGTGTAGGTATGTATGTATGCATGTATGATTGCATATCATTTATGTAGGTATGCATGCGTGAGTGTATATATTTTTTACGTATGGATGTTTTTGTGTATGTAATTTACATGTATGTGTGTAGTATTGTATATATGTTTGTGTGTATTTATTTATGTCTGCATGTGTATGTGTTTGTTTGTTTGTTTTTATGCATTTATGTGTGTATGTATGCTTGCATATTTGAATATATCTCAGTTTATATCTATGTATGCATATACCTCTGTTCTTATCTATGTATGTATGTTTTCCTGTATCTTTGTGTTCATCTTTGACTGTATATATTCCTGTACATATTAACGTATATATATTTCCTTGTTAACACATACACGTAATTTTGCTTGTATTTAAATGTATACGAATGATAATTTGTTTTCTAATACGTACGTTTATACTTTCAAATGATGATGAGTCGCCAGTAAGCACGAAACGAATGTGCATGAGATTATACTTTCCGTTCATGCTGCCTTTGGTTTATCCTTCTGGTCACAAATGAACTAATTTTTTACTAGGTTCGCAAAACCTAATACATACTTGCATATATATTAGTTCTTCGCAAAAAACAGTATTTAACTGTAATATATTGAATTGAATGATGTCATGCTTACCGCGAAATGTGATAACTGATATCGATGAAGGCCAGAGTGTATGGTTTAACTGGAGTAACAGGTGTTCGGAAATTATTGTAATTCTCAATTTGGGTGAACTTTAGCATAAATTTATATCCATCAGGTTGGTATCATGTACCGACTCGGATACCATAGTGTTAGTATCCGGTACTCATCGATTTCAAAAAGGTATCAGTTACTAACACAATAGCCATAGTGTTAGTATCCTTTACAGACTCGATATATATATTATATAGTGTGAGTTAGCATTGAAGTCGTATTGTCGTTGACTTCAGATTATATTAGCTTCACTATTACAGGTTTACACATTCGTCTAGGAGATTGTACCGTCCTATTATTCCACATTCTTCTACAAAATATATAGTGGTTAAGGGGCGTAATACCGGCTCCTACTGATGAGTCGCCAGTAAGCACGAAACGAATGTACATGAGATTATACTTTCCGTTCATGCTGCCTTTGGTTTATCCTTCTGGTCACAACTGAACTAATTTGTTACTAGGTTCGCAAAACCTAATACATACTTACATATATATTAGTTCTTCGCAACAAACAGTATTTAACTGTAATATATTGAATTGAATGATGTCATGCCTATCGCGAAATGTGATAACTGATATCGATGAAGGCCAGAGTGTATGGTTTAACTGGAATAACAGGTTTTCGGAAATTTTTGTAATTCTCAATTTGGGTGAACTTTAGCATAAATTTATATCCATCAGGTTGGTATCATGTACCGACTTGGAAACCATAGTGTTATTATCCGGTACTCATCGATTTCAAAAAAGGTATCAGTTACTAACACAATAGCCATAGTCTTAGTATCCTTTACAGACTTGGTATATATATTATATAGTGTGAGTTAGCATTGAAGTCGTATTGTCGTTGACTTCAGATTATTTTAGCTTCAATATTACAGGTTTACACATTCGTCTAGTAGATTGTACCGTCCTATTATTCCACATTCTTCTACCAAATATATAGTGGTTAAAGGGCGTAATACCGGCTCCTACTGATGAGTCGCCAGTAAGCACGAAACGAATGTGCATGAGATTATACTTTTCGTTCATGCTGCCTTTGGTTTATCCTTCTGGTCACAACTGAACTAATTTGTTACTAGGTTCGCAACACCAAATACATACTTCCATATATATTAGTTCTTCGCAAAAACTGTATTTAACTGTAATATATTGAATTGAATGATGTCATGCTTACCGCGAAATGTGATAACTGGTATCGATGAAGGCCAGAGTGTATGGTTTAACTGGAGTAACAGGTGTTCGGAAATTGTTGTAATTCTCAATTTTAGGTGAACTTTAGCATAAATTTATATCCAACAGGTTGGTATCATGTACCGACTCGGAAACCATAGTGTTAGTATCCGGTACTCATCGATTTCAAAAAGGTATCAGTTACTAGCACAATAGCCATAGTGTTAGTATCCTTTACAGACTCGGTATATATATTATATAGTGTGAGTTAGCATTGAAGTCGCATTGTCGTTGACTTTAGATGATTTTAGCTTCAATATTACAGGTTTACACATTTGCCTAGGAGATTGTACCGTCCTATTATTCCACATTCTTCTACCAAATATATAGTGGTTAAAGGGCGTAATACCGGCTCCTACTGATGAGTCGCCAGTAAGCACGAAACGAATGTGCATGAGATTTTACTTTCCGTTCATGCTGCCTTTGGTATATCCTTCTGGTCACAACTGAACTAATTTGTTACTAGGTTCGCAAAACCTAATACATATTTACATATATGTGAGTTCTTCGCAACAAACAGTATTTAACTGTAATATATTGAATTGAATGATGTCATGCTTACCGCGAAATGTGATTACTGATATCGATGAAGGCCAGAGTGTATGGTTTAACTGGAGTAACAGGTGTTCGGAAATTGTTGTAATTCTCATTTTGGGTGAACTTTAGCATAAATTTATATCCATCAGGTTGGTATCATGTACCGACTCGGAAACCATAGTGTTAATATCTAGTATATATCGATTTCAAAAAAGTTATCAGTTACTAACACAATAGCCATAGTGTTAGTATCCTTTACAGACTCGGTATATATATTATATAGTGTGAGTTAGCATTGAAGTCGTATTGTCGTTGACTTCCGATTATGTTAGCTTCACTATTACAGGTTTACACATTCGTCTAGGAGATTGTACCGTCCTATTATTCCATATTCTTCTACCAAATATATAGTGGTTAAAGGGCGTAATACCGGCTCCTACTGATGAGTCGCCAGTAAGCACGAAACGGATGTGCATGAGATTATACTTTCCGTTCATGCTGCCTTTGGTTTATCCTTCTGGTCACAACTGAACTAATTTGTTACTAGGTTCGCAAACCTAATACATACTTGCATATATATTAGTTCTTCGCAACAAACAGTATTTAACTGTAATATATTGAATTGAATGATGTCATACTTACCGCGAAATGTGATAACTGATATCGATGAAGGCCAGAGTGTATGGTTTAACTGGAGTAACAGGTGTTCGGAAATTGTAATTCTCAATTTGGGTGAACTTTAGCATAAATTTATATCCATCAGGTTGGTATCATGTACCGACTCGGAAACCATAGTGTTAGTATCGGGTACTCATCGATTTCATAAAGGGTATCAGTTACTAACACAATAGCCATAGTGTTAGTATCCTTTACAGACTCGGTATATATATATATAGTGTGAGTTAGCATTGAAGTCGTATTGTCGTTGACTTTAGATTATGTTAGCTTCACTATTACAGGTTTACACATTCGTCTAGGAGATTGTACCGTCCTATTATTCCACATTCTTCTACCAAATATATAGTGGTTAAAGGGCGTAATACCGGCTCCTACTGATGAGTCGCCAGTAAGCACGAAACGAATGTGCATGAGATTATAATTTCCGTTCATGCTGCCTTTGGTTTATCCTTCTGGTCACAACTGAACTAATTTGTTACTAGGTTCGCAAAACCTAATACATACTTGCATATATATTAGTTCTTCGCAAAAAACAGTATTTAACTGTAATATATACTTTCAAATGTTAAATTTTTTGCTAATAACACTGTAACAGGCATTACGCGGTGCCAGACTTGCTATTTTCATACTGTTAGTGACGTTATGGCAGGTAACTTTAGTGGCCTTTGAGAACCACGTGGCATGAATGCTTGCTTTAACAGGAAAAGAAGCAAGTGTGATTTATTTTCCTCTGAGAAAAAGTTATTCTTGATAAACGATGCTTAATCACCCTAAAGTTAAGCATGAACATGTTGTTTTCCAGATTTTGATGACATGTTGTCTACGAAATGAAGGACGAAATATAAATAATATTTTACCACTGTGAATGAGAGATCGTATTCTTTTTTAATTCAAGGGCAATTATGAATAAAATTAGTAATATCTACTTTCTGCCTTATTTGTGGGCGTGTTGTACAGAAGTGGGTAGTTTTACCTGATGAGTGTTTCAGGGCAAACAAGCGAAGATAACTAAGCCGAAATTTAGTGCTTCGATTGTGGAAGCCTGTATGCAATTTCGAGGAAGAAGAAATAGCTTTGCATAGTCGTCGGAGAATGATTAAATGTAGCGCAAGTCTTAGTGCAGAGAACATGGCTATGGTGTTGTGAACTCTCTAGCATAAGGAATAATTATCTGACGCTTCATGTGCCAAATAAAAAATTTACGTACTTATTCCTTACTTTGAATCCGGATATTTCGGAGCTCTGTTCCAAGAGCCTTTGTGATCGGTTAGTTTAGTGCATCGAAAAAAATTTCAATTATAAAGTTAAAGGTTGAATTTTGTTTGAAAAACTTTATTTATATTTACTGGTAGATATCTAAATTATTACAGACGTTTTACAGGGTAGGTGTGGGTCATGTATTTGTCTTCAACTATAATTTACTGATCTATTGCCACATTCAAATTTTTGTTCTCTATGTTCCTCTCGACTAACTTTAATTGCATGCATGGTTGCTCCCCACATACATGACGTTACAGAGCATACATGGAATTTCTACACCTTAAATCTTTCTAATGGTTAAACTTTATTCTTTTGGTTTAAAGGCTTAGTATTTAGATTAAAGTGTCTTCCTAAATCGATTTGTATATTTTAACTTGATGGTATCAATTTATGCTCCAATGTTAACAGGATTTTAGATCCTCATTTGTCTTATTCGACTTAGAAAACTTCCAATTCTTATTAAATGTTCTTACGTCATTCATCATCGATGATTCTATTGACATAAGAATTTACTCAATATCACTAAAAATGTTTCAAAGCCTACTTAATTCATTATCACCATATCATTATCATATCTTAGGCTTATAATTGCCATTGCTTTTATGATACTGATTTTTTATTTTTACGGGGAATTTCGTTTAATATTCAGAATAATACTCGAGTCTGTATCCTCCCTATAACTATTTATTTGTAATGTTATGACATTTGTAATTAAATAGACATCCAGAAATTGTAACTCAGCAGACGATTAATTTTCAACCGTAATTTGAAGTTCACTCATTTAATTATATTAGCTTAAGTAATGTATCATGCCATCCCCTTAATACAAGCTGTTAATACACTGAATTGAAATTAATTGCTGTAGTTGCATTTGGATAGACTTACACGTTAATTCAATTATAGTTAGCTGATTACAACAAAATTTTAAACACACACACAGAAACATACATAGCGTGATCTTGTTTACTAATTCGTAATTAATTTTCGTATGTGCATTAGGTGTTGCGCACCTAATGACAAATTAGTTAAAATAAGGCCACAAGGATAAAATAAAAACAGCATGAACGAAATGTATAATCTTATGTACATAAGCGTTTCGTGCTTACTAGCGACACATCAGTAGGAGCTGGTGCTACGCCTCATATACAGAGTATACCTTTGGTTAAGGAATGTGGGTTTATTGGTTAGAGCACCAGATTCCGAAGCAGACGTGCCCAGGTTCAAGTCCTGTCCGCGGCAAATTCTGGCCAGTACATGATGAGTTCCAAATAAGGACGAAACCGGTCTACTGGATGAATTGACTTTTCTACACTAAACAATTCGTAGTTTATACTGACATATGTAAGTAATTAATGGGTCAGGTGTTTATATCAAGACCGAAACCTTGATTATAATAATGGGTATTAAGAACAATTGCGTCTAATCATGAAATTGATGGTCTACCGCATGTGGTTGTGTATTAATCATGATATCCGTCACTTAATCATGCCACACCGTAATCTTAATAGCTATGAAGCAATTAAATATGCGAAAATCTTTATTAGACTCTTGGCAAACAGAGAAAAGTAGAGATGCATAGCTATTTATAACTCATTGGCACGGGATTAGGTGTAATGTATTGCGCAGTAGACCAAAATCCACCTTTATGTCGTCATGATGGCATGCTTCCGGCAAGGACGAGTAAATGTTGGCCATCACTTTTAATTAAGCCATTTGTGTTTTTTAGTAATGCAAATTTTGCAATTATTGTGATTATATGAATAACATGACTAAATAACAGAGTTATAAAGAACTGTCATGGAAGGCTATTTTATTTTCGTTAAATTTTAACCGACTAAATATATCTAGTTAAAGTGAGTTTTCAAAAGAAAGTGGATTTAATCAAATTCTATGAATACAATGCACGCAAAAAGTAATAAAAGACGTAAATCGCACAAACAGATAAAAAAGCAGTTAAATACTGTTTGTTGCGAAGAACTAATATATATGCAAGTATGTATTAGGTTTTGCGAACCAAGTAACAAATTAGTTCAGTTGTGACCAGAAGGATAAACCAAAGGCAGCATGAACGGAAAGTATAATCTCATTCACATTCGTTTCGTACTTACTGGCGACTCATCAGTAGGAGCCGGTATTACGCCCTTTAACCACTATATATTTGGTAGAAGAATGTGGAATAATAGGACGGTACAATCTCTAGACGAATGTATAAACCTGTAATAGTGAAGCTAACATCATCTAAAGTCAACGACAATGCGACTTCAATGCTAACTCACTATATAATATCTATACCGAGTCTGTAAAGGATACTAACACTATGGCTATTGTGTTAGTAACTGATACCTTTTTTTAAATCAATTAGTACCGGATACTAACACTATGGTTTCCGAGTCGGTACATGATACCAACCTGATGGATATAAATTTATGCTAAAGTTCAACCAAATTGAGAATTACAACAATTTCCGAACACCTGTTACTCCAGTTAAACCATACACTCTGGCCTTCATCGATATCAGTTATCACATTTCGCGGTAAGCATGACATCATTCAATTCAATATATTACAGTTAAATACTGTTTGTTGCGAAGAACTAATATATATGCAAGTATGTATTAGGTTTTGCGAACCTAGTAACAAATTAGTTCAGTTGTGACCAGAAGGATAAACCAAAGGCAGCATGAACGGCAAGTATAATCTCATGCACATTCGTTTCGTGCTTACTGGCGACTCATCAGTAGGAGCCAGGTCAATTTTATGATACCAACCTGATGGATATAAATTTATGCTAAAAGTTCACCCAAATTGAAATTACAACAATTTCCGAACACCTGTTACTCAGTTAAACCATATACATTATATAGTGTGAGTTGGCATTGAAGTCGCATTGTCGTTGACTTTAGATTATGTTAGCTTCACTATTACAGGTTTACACATTCGTCTAGGAGATTGTACCGTCCTATTATTCCACGTTCTTCTACCAAATATATAGTGGTTAAAGGGCCTAATACCGGCTCCTACTGATGAGTCGCCAGTAAGCACGAAACGAATGTGCATGAGATTATACTTTCCGTTCATGCTGCCTTTGGTTTATCCTTCTGGTCACAACTGAACTAATTTGTTACTAGTTCATAAAAACTCTAATATCACCAAATAAAAAGCAGACAATTCTGCAATTTGTATTCGATTCATGTACAAACTTCTCTTTGTTTAACTACAGTGCATAGATGAATCAACTAACATATTCAGTAATCGGTAAAATCTTGAATTTTGATCATTTTCAGGTGATCTGATTTTTTGGCCTCGATTGAGTGGGTTCTCACTTGTCCCTTCTTTTTAAGCCTTCCATCAGCTGATTGTCTAGAAAATGACGTTTGGAACGAGGGCCGTGCAAATTCTTGTTCCGGGCAGTCATTTCCTGATCAACGATGAAAAACAAGAAGGGACAATAGAACCTGTGAACCATCAGATCACCTGAAATAAGAACTAGATTTTACCAACCTAAGAGTGCTATCAATTGTCCCGCCCAAGAAAAATGCGGTCAAATCCACAACAAGAATGACAGCACTGCGCAAAGAGATTCATCATTTAAAAAAAATTCAGTAATCCACAGGTTCTTTTTCTTATTGTGAATAGTCTGTTTCATTACACAATTTATTTAGCAAACTCATACATCCATTATTGTCATTCTAACAACCTACACATTAATGCTTCATATGATAATAGGTTTGTGGAAACTGAGCACCACATTCATGTTGCCGTTACTAAATATCGATTACACGGTTAATCTTGTTGAACAAATTATTTGCCTTTTAGCTGGTTTTGTCATCCGAGGGAATCGATATACTGAATTTCAAATCGAGACGTAAATCTCCGAATGTGGCGTAGACGCAATTTGCACCACAACATTAAATGGATAATGCAACGTATCGATCAACTTTAAAGCTGTTTTTCTCTGCGTCAGTGTTTATCTTTTTCATGGCTTATAACATTTCACTTACCAAAGGCCATCTGTCATCAATTTATTTGAATTTATGCACAAAATTCGTTTAATCATGCTTATTATTGGATATTCACGTCTATAGAAACAAATTATTATTTTTATCTGCGTACTATCTTTATATATATATATATATATATATATATATATATATATATATATATATATATATATATATTTATATTGCAGGTTAATAAATCACTATTTTTAGAACGCTAAAGTATTTAAATTATCCATCATTTAAGTTTCTTGAAAGATGCACTAATTATGAATTTTGCGTCAAATAATGATGAAAATAATCGCATTTCTGTGTTACGTGTTCTTAATTTAATGAAGTTCATAATACTATATGCTGGTGAAAGCCTAATGAGGATGACACCGAGAAACTAGCTAAATTACATTTGCTATCGTGGACAATATTTTGTATATACCGACAATGTATATAATAAAGTCCTACCATTATACTTTCATTCGATACAATATCCTCAGATGGAATGATTTTAGTAGTATATTAATATTGAGGATCCAGTTGAAGGAAAAATTGAGCAAACATCCGAAGTTTGTATACAACTAAATAAAAGCATCGAGGTCTAACTCCTGGCTGTGTCAGTTCTAGGCAGAGGAATTTTTGTACTTAAACACTTTCCTAAATTTATATATATATATATATATATATATATATATATATATATATATATATATATATATATAAGAAAGAATTATATGTATTAAGTAAACCTTAAACGCCACTTAAGGTACTAAAGGTAATTAAACATTAATATGGGTTTCGCCTTCAAAGTGAGCTCGTCAAATACTTGTTAATATTATCGTGACAAAGGCTCGAATCGGTGCACATTTATATCGGATTCTTACACACATCGACTGCGCCTTGCTTTCCCGTCCGAAACAAAACTTTCATTTGTAAACATGTTATATTTTGGACATCCATTTCTTTATGTGGATCCCATTTAATCTCACATTCGGCCTTAAGTTACAATTAGCCACTTGCGATTTGTCTTTATAAAACGGACACCATGCCACCTAGAAAAATTATATTGGATTGAGTTTTTAATTACAGGTTTATGATTATATATATAGTGTCATTAAAACCTAAATATTTTGCATTAGGTAGCAAAGGACTATAATCAATAACAACGGGTTTCCGTTATTAGGAACTCCTCCAGTGCCTGACAGGATTTCCGCGACCGGGTCTTGAACTGGATAGCATTTACTTCCAAGACTTGCATTCATCCACACAGACACCTTCTTTGCGCATTACGCGCAATTTTCCGATTTATGCTACCTAATGTTCTGTTTGGACTTTACCTTATTTCGTGGCTATTTTGGACTAATACATGTATCTTTGTTGTATTTTTAATGTGGTCCGTTTTTCTATCCAGACATAACTTATGTTTTGCTTTGTTTTGTACCTACCTTTAGTACATGCGATTGAAAAAATGGAACAGAAGCGCAACCGAGTAATTTGAAATGTATTTTTGAAATTCGTATAGGGTAAAAGATGTTTTGTGTAATTTAAGGCAATTAGGTCTGACATCCGATCTATACTTCGAGTTAGCCACCTGAGATTTGTAGTAGTTTCGATCTTCCACGGTCATCAGCTGAGCATGTCGGCAAACTGGCTAGCGACGATGAAATTCGTATAGGGTAAAAGATGTTTTGTGTAATTTAAAAGACAGTGGGTCTGACATCAATCTATACTTCAGAGTTAGCCACCTAGGATTTGTAGTAGTTTCGATCTTCTGGTCATCAGCTGTGTGGCAAACTGGCTAGCATTGATGAAATTCGTATAGGGTAAAAGATGTTTTGTGTAATTTAAGGCAATTAGGTCTGACATCCGATCTATACTTCGAATTAGCCACCTGAGATTTGTAGTAGTTTCGACCTTCCACGGTCATCAGCTGAGCATGTCGGCAAACTGGCTAGCGACGATGAAGCCGCAATGCCTATATAATAAAAGCAAAATTAGATATGCCGCCCTCACATATATAAATCGTTCATACATTCTACTTGACTGGTGATTTGTCAGATTATGATGGAATATAGAGATCCGATCCAATTTTACTCTTCGTCACTTTTAACATCACATTAGTCAGCATTTGTTGAACCAAGAAAATACTCATGAAACCATCTGATTGAGCATAAAGCGGTGCTAATAAAATTGCTGGTAATCAACTTTAGTTAATTCAATTCTAATGTTTCCTTGATCGCAAATTAGCAAGAACTTAAATAGTATATAATATAATAATATAAAATAATATGTAATAATAAATCATTAATGAGTAAATCTTGATTTTATTCTGATTTTTCTAGGCTGGAGTTCATACTCATTTATAAAACATTTTTTGTTTCAATAAACAATGCATTCATGTTTATCTCAAAGAAAAATTGTTTCAAATCAATGGACGCTCCAGTTAGACTTAATGCTTACGATGACAATGGAGATGAATGTGATACGTAGGCGATTGAAGACAAAGATCCTGATAACAGTATCAATATTATTGATAAAAGTGAAGATCATCTAGGTGGCATCAACATAATCATGAACGGCAACTCAATAGTCGTGTTTTACAACTAATTATTATGAAATCTTAAGATATTCAGCTTTTATTTTTCGAATTGTTTGATATAAAATGTAGGAAGAAGATACAAAAATAACCATTCCTGTTAAAATAAAATGTGTCAGCTGAATTATTCTTAGCTGTCTTCGCTTATTTCTTTACATCGGCTACATAAACCATAAAAGCGCAATGGATGCATTATAAAACGAATAAACCCAATTTTTAAGCATTCTCCCAAACGTTTTTTTTCTTCAAAAATATTACTTGTGTTGGCATGACAAATTTACATAAATTAAATTTATTACACGGTATTACATAACACCGAAGAGCAGTCAGTGAAGAATAAACTAAAGTCCGTATTCAGCTAGCATATTCCGACGTGCCATATCATCCGGTTTGATTCGTTTCGCAGGTCTAGCCCCATTACTTTTACCGTCATCTGTATCTAGACCCAACCGACGGGGTTGTCTACAATATAATAAAGACAAAATAGTTGGAATTACAGGTTAATAATTAAAGTTCAAAAATAAAGAGCACTATCCAATCTAAATGGTATCGTGTTCATAATTAGAACACGCTCTATTCATTAGAATGCCATGCATAAGATTACAGATATATTACTCCAAAATTTTCAGATTTAAAAGAAGCTTGAATATATGGCATACCGTCTTTGTTTACAATATTTCCTGACGCTACACAACTACAAAACAGCACAAATTAAGCAAAAAGCCACGCAAGAACCTCAATTAAAGATGATAATCTGGCCGACAAGACACAAAAAATGAGGTCATTTATGTCTACATCCAACACAAAAAGAGCCACGGTAACTAAAATGCATAAAGTCATCCTCAAAACAGCTTCTTTGTGCCTGACAAAGAACTCTCTCGACGAAAGGCAAGACGATTAAAAAGAATATTACTCTCCTAGATATCTGCATCAAGATCGACAGTGAGCACGATTCTCTCACATTTAACAATGTTTGTTGTCACGATCAAGGTTGAGGACGTGCATCCAATCATGGTAAATGAACAGCCTCTGTGCTATCCAAATTTATTTTATGTTTATCACATCACAAACATGCCTAAGGATATCAGCGTCGGATACTCATCGGTGACAAACAAAATAGGCTATGCGCTCCAGAAATGGTGATCAAATGTCAGTAAACATGACATATTCAACCATCCATGCCCAAATCTCAATTGTGTGTTACAAGATTTAAGTAAATATGCGCTGTACAAAGAATGAGACACGTCACACAGCCAAAAATTAACTTAATGACGTTGCAAAGAAAACAGAAGAAATTACATCTAATTGGTAATGAAACGATAGAAAGTTTACAGTATGAAATGACGCAATAAGTTACAAAAATTTAACAAAAACAATAGAAATAATATTTGGTTCTTCATGTACGAAACAAGACTGAACGCTCATTATGTCTTTTGGTCTTCTATGGATATTTCGACGTGCATTTTCGCAAGACTCCGTCTACTCTTGTCATAACTCAAAATTAAGAATAAAGCTAATTAAAATAAACCTAAACATTCAAATTAAACCATTTAGGGATTACACAAGTGTAATAAGATTGAACGCACTAGAATGTTTTCTTCGTTCCCTTATTGACTATCCGTCAGTATTAGAAGGAATTAAAACCTCGAATAGGCAAAGTACATAGGTGATGAAGCTATGCATGGATTACACTTATTAAATATTTATGAAGGGCTTTTATAAACAAATTCGAGATGCTCCAACGAGACAGCCATTGTCGGTTTTGACATCAAGAATCCTTATGCATTATTTGAAAAATTATATTTAAAGTAAGCCTCTGAAGCGATGGAAAAATCGTCAGGTACTAACTAGCTTTATCTCCGATTCTGCCTCCTTCCCTTCCCCTTTCTCTTCTCAATCCATCAATAACACTCTTTTAGATATTATGAATATGGTTAGTGTGGATAAAAACACTGAGCCCAATATCAGGTTGCCAAATATCGAAAATGGTTCTAGTAGACGATTATTCATTAAACCTTGGTTAGGTTTTAAAACAACCTGGACAACAAGAATCTCTTGCACGTACGTTGGATAAATTAGAAATCGACATATGTTGCGTATCTGTAACAAGAATACAGGACATTACGTGCATTACAGAACTGGTTGCACCATCCCTATCTATGCATTATTGGCTTCGAAAATCTGCTTCCACAGAGTTTTCTCAAGCCGGTAAATGGGGCGTTGGTATTGCTCTTAGCGCACGAGCTGAAGCTTGTTTAATTGAATGGATCCCTTTGAAAAATCGACTGTGTGCGGCACGTTTAAATACATCTACCAAAATCAATGCCAAAAAAGCGTTATCAACGTTGCCTCTTCGTTGTATCTGTATATGCTCCTACCGATTGCAGCACAGACGAAAGCAAGGACGCTTTTTACTCCGAACTAAGCTCCTTACTAAGTAGAGCACGAAGTTCATATATAGTCCTGGTTATGGGTAACATGAATGCTCAAGATGAGCGCTTAAATAAAGAATACTTTCATTTTGATGAAAGATACACTTTAAGCTCAGCGCGCAACGGTAATGGTGAACGGCTCTTTAATAGTTGCGCGGAACATAGATTATATCTTAGTAGTACAAACTTCAGACGTAGTGTTAGACGCTGAGTTACATGGCGTCCAGCACCCGGACAACGATTGACTCAAATAGATCACGTAACAATTAGTTATAGATGGCGTGGTTGCATTCTTTTTGGAACACTTATGTCGACTCGGACCATACACTTATCCGTTGTAGATTTGCACTAAAATTTTCTTGGAAAATAATTAAGTATAAACCCCAAATCGATGTAGGAAAACTTGACAATCGTCCTTCTGACAAAATTACCAAAATATTCTAGTCTAATCTAACTCACTCCAGTCGTGTCTAGGTTCTTTGCTTCGATTATCCTACGTCATCTTAGCGCTTCACGTGAATCAAATACAAAAGAACAGGCCGGATTCCGCGCAGGACGAGGTTGTATATATAATATTTTTACCTTAAGATAAGTTCTTCAACAGAGACATTTATATCACCGTCCCACAATAGCCGTCTTTCTAGACTTTAAGGATGCATTTAACTCGGTGGATCGCAATGTTTTATTCCTACATTTTATCGAAAAGCGGTGTGCCCACAAAATTTGTTAATATTCTACGTGCTCTCTATACAAATACTTCTGGTCGCGTTAAGGTCACCAACGAATTAACGCATTACTTTACAACCAGCAGTGGTGTTCGTCAAGGTTGTCCACTTTCCCCATTTTTGTTTAATTTTGTAATCAATGCCATTGTGAACAACACTCTTCCACACATTCAGGATGCATGTGTTGAAGTTCTCCCAGGCGATAAACTAGTCGATCTTGACTATGCGGACGATATCGGACTATTATTTGACAATCGGGATGCTACCCAAGCCACCTTAAATAGATTAACAGACGTTGTTCCGTCTTTCGGTATGAAATTCGCACCCTCTAACTGTAAGATACTGTTACAGGATCACCCACCACTCGCTCCAACGTTGCGACTGCAGAATGAAGATCTAGACAGTCGACATGTTTACATATCTTGGGAGCTCTATCAATAACTTAGGCAATATGTCCGACGAGGTGAGAATACGAATCGCGAAAGCTAGAGCAACCTTCTCGAACCTTCGTCATTTATGGAGAAACGCGAATATTTCACTTTGCCTTAAAGGTCGTGTTTACAATGCATCTGTACGCGCAGTCTTACTATACGCTAGTGAAACTTGGCCTCTTAGAGTTGATGATTCGAGACGCTTACAGACATTCGATCATCGTTTTTTGAGAAGTATAGCACATGTTGGTTACCAACAACGAATAACTAACGTTGACATCCGTAGACGTATTTTTGGATCTGACAATAAGAGCTCGTCGTTAGAAAAACAAATAAGGCTCCATCAACTTCGTTGGCTCGGTCACGTTTTGCGTATGCCCTCATTTCGATTGCCCAGTAGAGCTCTGTTCTCTCATCCAGCACCAAATTGGCGTAAGAAACAAGGTGGGCAGATTTTGACATGGCAGAAACAATTGAAGTCACTTCCATACAAATTGGGTAGTATATAACCCACTCGTCTGCCAGGATGGGGTCCTCGTGTGCATCACAGTTCTTGGTTAGAAACCCTTAGCGATATGGCATCGAATCGAGCTCAGTAGCGATCTTATTGCAGATGTCTAGTAGAATCATCTTAGTAACTTTCTTTTCTTAGTAGGGCAAAGTTAGCTGCGAGGTTTGGTCTGTGTATGACGTGATAAAGTGAAATCCGCAAGGAAGCTGTATTGCTGATATTGCCTTGCCCGAATGCTAACTTGGCCATAATGGTGTTGTGGAGAGGTTTACCTGCCTCATTTCTGTGAGTTATCCGGATAAATTTACTCATAGTAGCAAGGTATTACTTCTCTCTCTCGTAAATCTCAATAATAATTTGTTTGATATATTATTTCTGTTTTCATTTATATATTTTTTTCCACTCCTTATGGTTATATGGCAGTGAAACATTAGTCACTTTTGACTTCTGTATGGTTGGACATGATGATGAATGATAGGATGCGACGATTGCATGAATCAGAATCAGAGACTAAGTCCTGCCAAATAATAAAACTATTTGATTAAGATAAGCTCATTTATGACATTATACACTACCTATTTGACATCTTGTACACAAAATCAACTTAGATACGGCAGTCTAAGCATCCTATGATTTTCTGTTTTAGATGGATGCAAGAGTAAAAATCGATACACAGTGTAAATTTATCAGCCATGAAGTTGACATTATCCCTCACGCCACACGCTACAGAAAGCGGACTTATTAATTCGAATTTCTAACATCTATTTCGTGCTGTGAAAGTAATAGAGTGGATGCTTTTTACCATGCCAGACCTCTAGGACCGCGACTGTAATATTTCGACGAGGCACCCAGCGTACGGAATCTTCCAGTGTTTCGTGCAAAAACGCGATCAGTTCAGTTCACATGAACCGCAGGGGAAACCACTTTTATGTTTGCTTTTTTGGCATCAAAAACCGTTTCTAAATTGGAGCTCCCTATGGTGTGGACACAAGCTTGCTGTATTGTAGCTGATTGAATATTTCTCGATATGTGGCATCGATACTCAGAAACCTTGATAATTGGCAATATACGGCTAGCAGAATTTTTTCTGAGAGCATCGGCTGTAGTATTATAGATATCTACGCGATGGTGAATAGTTACTTCGTGTTCCTCGAGCTCTTCAACAGCACAATGCACTCGTTTCTTCTCAATATCTAGAGACCACCCACACACCAATACTTTTTGATCGATAAAGACGTATGTATGGCCACCGATGATAAAATATATAAACTTGCGTACAGTCCAATGTATTAATAGTAGTTCTTCGGTGACGATACAGTTTTGGTTAACTTTTTTCTGAGCGTTTGTCGATTTGTAACACGACTTCTATTCCAACATCAGTCTGTCAATTTTGTATCAGGTGTTGCGCAATTAGTAGCAAATTGTTTGAAATAGGACAAGAAGGATAAACCAGTCAGGTTGAACGAAATGTATAACTTCATCTGCAAATTCGTTTCATGCTTACTAGGTGCGCAACACCTAATACACATTTGCATATATGTAAGTAATCAACAAGACAGTATATAAAAATTAGCATCCGTCCTACTTGCATAAGGCAAGCACTTCTTGAATTTCCTCCATTCACCGGGACGGCATTTTAGCAAAATTTAGCTTGAACACCGGTGGTTGATTGATAGCTATCCTCACGATATATGCTATATAGAACCTCACCATGTCAATAACTCGTCTCAATTGCTTTCTAGTAATGGGATCCGGCTAATTGTTTATAGCCTGTGCGTTGGCTTCTAATTGCACACAATTGTTTGTGGAAACTAAATGGCCAAGGAATTGCAACTCCCCGCCAGTATATACCTTTTGGAGTTAAAATGCAATCGCTATTCTACGGTTTTTGACATCGATTGCACCAGAGAACTCAATTATCGCTCTTTGGTTGCTGAAATAATAACATTGTCTAAGCTGCAGTACAAATAAAATCAGCAACGAAGGAAACCATCATACATTGCCCCAATATAGGCGCGATCTTCAGACAAAAATTGAATGTAGTAAATTGATTTTGGCCTTGAGTACCAGTACCGCGAAGTTTCAGCCGCCTTTTAGCTAGACGCGAATTTACACAAATATCTCTTGTAGGTCAAACACGGTAAACCACCTTCCACTCGCTAATTGTAGAAACAGATGGCGTATCAAGTTAAGTTACGGCGTTTGGCTGCTGACAAATATTTTTATCATAACGTAAATTATGCGAGCTCGAGAAAGATATGCCGGCATCTATCAACTGCATGAGTTGAGCCGTTTAGGGCAACTATGCATTCGTGCAGAAATACAAATGTAATAGAGAAAATGCGGCTTGTAGAAAAAAGGAAAAACTTCGGCTTTTTAATGAAATGATTATTTTTCTGCTCACACGAGTCCGGTACACACCAATGACCTACTACACATTACTATAATCAAGGTTGCGATCTTGATATAAATACGTGACCAATTAAGTACATACGCTTGTCAGTATAAACTACAAATTGTTTTGTGTAGAAAAGGCAATTCATTTAGTAGACCGGTTTCGTCCTTTTTGGGAACTCATCACGTACTGGCCAGAATTTTCCGCGGATAGGGCTCGAACCTGGGCATGTCTGCTTCGAAGTCTGATGCTCTAAACACTGAGCCACTCTGCCGCACATTACACACATTTTTTTAGTTATATACTAACCAGTGTAACTCGGTTAGACTTTTTTCTTTTCTTTCCCTGGAGCTAGTGCATTTGAGCGCAGAAAATGAGGATAAATTAAAAGGCAACATAGTTCATTCTCAATGAAGGACCAATTGAGACTATTTAATCAGAACAGGAAAGAACCTATTAGTCTAGAAGTTTCCATGTTTACCGTAGACTCCTTTGCAAGTTTCATAGTCTGATAGAACAAATTTAATAGGAGTTATGTCATTATAACGTTAAATAGGCCAACTCTCCACATCTTTTTAATATGAAGTCTTCAGATAGCCAGTTCCAATTTGAATATTGACTGATATTAAATGTTGAAGAAAGAAATAAAATGATCCATCTCTGCCTAAATAAAAATATCCTCTAAATTTAACTGGGTTAAGCCGTTCAGTGCAACGATATGCGTGTGTAGAAACAAAAATATAATAGAGTAAACGCAATTGGTAGAAAAAAAGGAACAACTTACGGCTTTTTAATAAACGGATTATTTTCCTGCTCACTAATGTCGCCTCGTTTTCTGCTGGGACATGAGTCCAACTTGTTTGCCGCCTTCGCTTTCTTCGACACTTTGGATACCACTTCCCTCGGGGTCTGGTCAAGGGCAAAGCTTCGTGCAACATGCCCAATGTGCAAATGATTAAATGGGAAAAATCTGCGCATCTCCACTGACATGCTGGCATAGGCGCGTAAATACGAGACGTACGCGTGTTCAGCCAATGTTTTCAGACAGCCAACATCTGCTTCCAGTGTTTCCATAAACAGTCTAGACAGTTGAGCAGAGCCTTCATCTACAGTGGCGTAGGCAAACTGAACAAATATATGCGACATGTGCATGTCATGAGACTGGACGTTTACATGGCTACGAGCAATATAACTAACAACGACGGAAAAATCAATAAACAGGTAGGGCATGTGCAACATTGAAAAGTGTATATCAGTTTAATCAGGCTTCATTGTACTTCTTACAAGTAGGCTAACGAAAATCGGCCTGAGACTGCAGGAAAGTGCACCCATTAATAAAATTTAAATAATTTATTTTAGAAACACAACTTCATATATATGCATACTATAAATAACATGAACACCGCTCAGTTTAAATAACACCAACAGAAACAAAAAATAGCAGTTTTACGATAGCATATTTTGTTCACAATACATAGCACAATTAAATGAAAATTACTCATTGTTAAGCCAGTATACAATTTTACTACAGCTTGCTTCTTATCAACATAATGCACAGCCATAAAAAAGCCAAAATTAACTAAGTTATTATGCCAACCATGGCTGATGAGCACTATCTGCCCAGATGCCAGTGGCCAAAGATTCCTTCAGCAGCCGAAACTTGCCCTTCGCATCTGACACGCTTGCTCTCATTCCGTCAAACTCATTTAACAATAAATGTAACTGCGCAGTTAGACCAAACTTGAGGCTTAACATGAAACGGGATGATGGCTGTGTCCCTTTAGACTCGGCAACGTTTATGCTACCAATCCCGGACTGACTAGTTTGTGCTCACCGGTTGTCAGGCCGGAATTTCTACGGCTACAGGCCAGCTAACTTCTCAAAGTATAGTAACAAAGTGTATCACTGCAAATGTGTTAAACGGGAAATCGACCATATTTTATTTATAATTTAAGTGAGCTTTAAATAAAATTTTGGATGCTATAATAAAAATAAATTTAGAACTTCTAAAATATAGCTTTGCGTGCGCTTCTATAAAGAGCATTTTAGTTGAGTGGAATAGTTCAATAGGAATTCAGCTTTCGTTATTCGATAACAATTGGCGTTGTATATGTCACAAGAATAATTGAAACATAATATAGCTTTGTAACACAGCCTCGACTTGTCTTCTTCTATGAACTAGTTGGCAGTTGTGGCATTGCCTGAAATAGAAGAATGGCAAAAACAGACAAATATAAAACAGGCTGTAGGGACGAGATGGCTTAAGAATGAAAGTTTCGAATACTTTGGTTCAACAAAGTTTTTGAACACTACAATATGCTTAAGAATAATATGAGGAAAAAGTGTAATTGAAAGTTAAACCAAGTCGCCAGGTTAAGAAGATGCAATGCTCAAGAAAATATTCGGTTACTGATAAATTCTTACGCAGTAAATTTATTATGACCCTAAATGCACTCATTTTAAATATTTGGTTTCGAAAACCTTACAGATATGCAAGTATGTATAAAGAACACTGTATTTAGTATACAGTTCATATATGACCAAAATAATCAAATCTAGAGAACCAAATAGGCAACAAATTGATACGCTTTACATGTTCTGCACAATATAGTGTGCATATAGTTTTGTTTCGCAACTTGAATGTCTAATATATTTCTTTAAATCAATTTTGCCAGCTTGAAGTAAACACCAATTCCATTGTATTTAACTAGTCATCGAAAAACATAGAAAAACCACCGTGAGTCACACGTAGTATATTGTTCGACGACTGGTTAAATACAATGGGAATGGTGTTTACTTGAAGCTCGCAAACTTAATTTAAAGAATTGTTGCCACCACCCGCACAGTCCATTATTGCTTAATTGTCTAGTATCTTTGTTCACTGTATGTCTAGTCGAGTCTGATAACGCCCCACTATGCATCGCCTTTTTGTCACACCTTGTTTAAACGATGTTATAGATGGTCTGAGGTGTAGCATCAGTTTTAAAAGACGAGTAACCAACAATATCTAAACACGTGCACCGGCGTGATTAAATATCTTGCTCATATCAACTTTTGTACAGGGTCCTAGTTCAATATGAACAAACCTGATATTCAGTACACTCGACAAATATTCACACTTTCCAATGTGAAAATTCCGCAGTTTTTTTAAAATTATGCACCAGTGCAGTTAGACAATTATAGTAAATAGATTTTTTGACATAAATCTATTATGTTATGCCTTTCAGAGTACACAGAAAGTAGTATATGTTTAAATAAATTCAGGAAACATTGCTGTCTTGATTAAGTCATCTAAAAAAGCTAAAAGTTTCCAAATTCATGAATCAGCCCGTCGATTCATAACACTTCTGAGCAATTATTTTTTCTCTATACGAGAGCATTTCAGTTTTTGATTGAAGTGTTGAATCCTCGTACTGATATACAGCAGGCCATCTAAAAAACACTAAACACATACTGAATTGTCACATTTACACGAAATTCACAAATTATCTATATTGTATGGTTAATAAAATAACCGCGGCTCCTCAGTAGTTCACGCATTAAAATTGCTTCAATAAGTTCTTCGTTGACAACTATTTGGAAATAAAAATTCAGAAATTTTAGCTCCCGTAAATAAAATTCTGATCCAAATGTCTTGCACATTCTGCTTTCCTGATTTAATAACAAGAGACGGAGAAACGGAATTTTAGTTTCCGTTCGAATGAATTTCATAACAATTTAATAACAACACCAAAACGGCAATCAAGAAAGTTCAATTAGAAAAACATGAAGATTGAGCCACTTCGAAAGCCTTGGACAAATCAATCAGATTAAACGACAAAATACTTCAAGCCTGCATCAATTTGAACAAAACTTCTAATTAATAACAAAGCAACACTGCAAATCTGAAATCGAATAGTTCACTGTTACTTGCTTGTACGAAAAATACAACAGAACAGTGTAATGTTGATATACATGAGCATACGACTACTACTATCACAACTGCTACTTCTACACGACACAAAAAAAACAGTCTAATATGTTGAGGTTTCTTCGCCGACAGCCATCGAATGATTACGTTGGCGGCAAATGAACACCGGGTCGCCTATTCCTACGCAAAACCCTCATAAGAGACATAAATTGTAGCAAACCAGACAAACTGCATTTTGTTATAAAATCGGATAATTACGAAAAATGAAGCGTTAAAAGATATACTTGAAAACGGGAGACATTAACTAATAAAAATACAAGTATGAGCTTACAGTTTTGCCGTCGCGTAAGTCTGCACCAGCAATCTGCTTGAGGTTGCGCAAATGAAAAAGCGCAGCCTGCAGCACATCACGCAAATTCAACTCTTCAAAGGTTATGCCAATTAAGTTGGATATGTGCGTTACGAATTGCATTTCTTCAGGCTGAAGAAAAAGAAGCGCTCTGCCGCGGCCACCGGCGCGAGCCGTGCGACCTGCCCGTTGTACATAATCCACCGCTCCTTTACCTGCTGACTGGCCCATGGGTGGATGATACTGCAATACCCACGCAACACCAGGCAAATCGAGACCACGACTGGCCACATCCGTAGTCATCAGGACACCATTTTCACTATTAGCAAACGCCTGGATTACAGGATGTCGCTCCTAAAGTAAAAGAAAAGAATTATTCACAGTAAAAGTAAACTAAGCTTGTTACGCAGTTTGACACATCTGTGGTCATCAATTAGGAAAAAACTAAAAAAACTTATATTTTTACCTGTTATTCCTTCTACCTGAAATACGAATCGTGGGAGCAGTCAGTAATAATAACGCGCTACATCGACGATCACAGAACAATGCATATACTGACTTTAATACATAAAATGGTACAAAGCTGCAAATGCCTTGTTATGCGTGGCTGCCTTAGCGTAGATCTAGTGGATGAAATAAATTTACTAAAGTATGCATATCAACATTGTACATACCACCCATGATTCCTAATCTACATTCTCGTCGCGGATCCCGTTGGTTAATCATTTTTCTCGTTAAATTCATCATCATTCACAGTAGTACATTAGCCATTGATAACAAAGATTTCACTTGTATATAACCATTGGAAACATAACAAAAAAACGAGAAAATTATTATAAATAACGGCAAAAATAATAAAATTGGTACACATTATTAGTGCGATTTGAGAGAGTTACTATGAGTATATTTATCTAGATAACACACAAAAGTGAGGCAAACTAAACCTTTACACAACACCATTATGGCCAAGTCAACAACAAGACAAGGCAACATCAGCAATACAGCTTGCTTGTGGTTTTCACTGTATCATGTCATAAGCAAACTAACTCTGTCTTACAAAGAAAAGAAAATTACAACGATGATTCTACTAGAAATCTGAACCAAAATCACCACTGAGCTCAACTCGATGTCATATTGTGCAGGGTTTCCAACAAAGAACAATAATGCGTATGCGGATCTAATCCTGGCAGACAAGTGGACCCTATACTGCCGAAATTGAATGTAGTTGACTTTAACTGTTTCTGCCGTGTCAAAATCTGCCCACCTTGTTTCTTATGCCAATCTGGCGTTGGGTGAGAAAACAGTGCTCTACTGAGCAATCGAATTGAGGGCATACGCAAAATGTGAACCAGCCAACGTAGTTGATGGAGCCTTATATTTCTAACGAGGATATGTGTTGGTCGATCCCGAAAAACATCTACGGATAAAGGCGTTGGTTATTAGTTGTTGATAACCTACATGTGCTGTGTTTCTCAAACATCAATGGTCGAGTGCCTTTAAATGTCTAAAATAAATTCTAAGGGACCAAGTCTCACTAGCGTATAATTATATTAAAGTCAAAGTGAGATACTCGCATTTCTTTATTAAAGGCGAAGGTTGAAGAAAACTATGCGAGTTTTTGCGATTCTAATACGCACCTCGGCTGGGTCATTGATAGAGCTCCCGATTTTCACCTTGCAACCGTAGAGTTTCAGTGAGAGGTGGTGATCATATAAAGGTAACTCATATTTAGGGAGTGCAAATTTCATACCAGAACACAGAACATCTGCTAATGTATGCAAGATGATCTGAGATGAATCTCGATTGTCAAATAATAGTACGATATATTCAGCAAAGTCAAGATCGACTAATCTACTACTCGAGAGAACTTCGACACCTGCATCCTGAACGTATTGATAAGAGTTTTTTTGTATCGACACATTGAAAAATTAAACAAAAATGGACAGCCTTGACGAACACAACTGCTGGTAGTAAAATTGTGTTTTAATTCGTTCTATACCTTCACGAGGCTAGAAGATTTTGAGTAGAGAGCGTGTATCATATTTACAAATTTGGTGGGCAGACTACTGTTCGACAGAATGTCGAATAGAATAGTCAAATGCACCCTTAACGTAAAGGACTGCTATTACTGAAAGGCGATACACATACCGCCGTACAAGCACTTGGCTTAAGATAAAAAATATTACCTATACAGCGTCATACTAGTCAGAATCTGACTTAATCTTCTCTAGTATGTGATTCGAGCGAAGCGCTGAGACGACGTATAGCAATCAAAAGAAATACCTCTAATACGACTGGAGTCAAGCATAGACCATGATTGTTATCGCAGGAATTACTATTTTGAAGATAGGAATGATGGTAGAATCACTTCAAGCAAGCAACACGTCTCCTTGAACCAGGTTTCCTACGCGGAACCTGGAACAGTTGAAAAGAGAGATTATAGTTCTTCAGTTAAGTAAGGCATATAATGCAACAATGGGTAGTAGAATGACAAAACAATGTCTAGCTGGATCATTGTCGCATTAGCACGAGAAAAAGGCATCCTTTTCAAGCATATTAGGACAGAAAGACGAACATTGTGCATCACCAAAAGCAAATATGAGACGAGCAATTTTGATGTCATAACTGTGCGGTTCGCTAGCCGTAAACTTTTTATTAGCGCCTGTACCTTGATGACACACCTGGATCAAAAAAGATACATGAGAATCAACCGTGCTATAGAGAAACAGCGGCGTCAAGATTTGCATTCTTTACACTTTTCCCTACAACTTTCGCGAGAGCTCACAGCATTTTTTAAACTTATACCGTCAGTACAGAAATGCTAGTCGTGCACTAACCGATTTCTGGCTGAATTCTTAAATGTTATTTCTGACTTAATAGATAAAATTGGTAGTTCATTAACATCGCATTTCGAGATTAGCATTATGGGAGCCACAATTTCTGATTTGTCTACAATGCACTTTTCGCTTACCTACTTGTCTAACACAGCAAATAAGACGACCCAGTATATACTACGCTCCAGAAACCGAAAAAGAAAATTCATATTTTTTAAATTATGAAACTCTTTGCGCAGTGCTGTTCTTCTTGTTGTGGATTTGACCGCATTTTTCCTAGGCGGGACAATTGATAGCACTCTTAGGTCGGTAAAATCTTGAATTTTTATATCATTTTCAGGTGCTGCGATTTTTGGCCTCGATTGATGGGTTCTCACTTTCAGACAATCAGCTGATGGAAGGCTTAAAAAAGAAGGACAAGTGAGAACCCATCAATCAAGGCCAATAATCAGAGCACCTGAAAATGATCAAAATTCAAAATTCATATTTGTTGTGCTACTCCTGGTTGTGTGGCGCATGAATGTACACTAGGCCACCCATTTCTAGTGGACATGGATGATATGTATTTAATTATCGTTTATTCCTGGGAGTTAAATTTTGGCGTGTTGCGGCAGACGAAACTTCTGAATTACTATTTAAATCAAGTTTGCGAGCTTGAATTAAAAACCCATCCCATTCTGCAATGCCGCGTTTTGCGTATGCGGGTTGTAGCTTTGCCTCCAACGCTTTCACAACGATCCGATTGATCACAGTTTCCATATCTGTATCTGTTCTGTCTTTGATTAGGTTTGGCGTGCATCCGTTCCTTCCTTCCGAAGGCTTCAACATCGCTCATACTAGCCATTGGAAATTGGTTCTATGTTGAAGCCTTCGGAAGAAAGGGACAAATACACGCCAAACCTGATCGAATGCAAAACAGATACGGAAAAGGAAATTGTGATCAATCGGACCTTTGTGAAACTGTTGGTGCAAAGCTACAACCCGCGTACGCAAAACGCGGCATTGCAGAATGGGATGGGTTAATTACAGAATATGAAGCTGGCACTCCGCAAAAATTCAAAAAATATGTTTCAGACCAATTCCATTATATTTAACCAGTCGTCGAACAACATAGAAAAGCTACCGCAAGTCGTAGTTTTGCTATGTTGTTCAACAACTGGAAAATAAAATAGGATGGATGTTTAATTCCATCTAGCAAATTTGATTTAAATAATTGTTACCACCACCCGCAGCAATCAATTGATGTTTGAGAAACTTCTAAATAGATTACGAGTATGATACAACCACTAATTCCATTTTACATACATTTGGAAATATAAACTTATCATCCAGCATTGTCCAGAATTTTGCTGTTAACAGGGCTTGGACATGGCACGTTCGCTTCGCAATCGGTGATTCTTTACATAGCGCCGCTTTGCGGCATGACATAGATATGCCCAAAAATAGAGTTTTATCAAATATATGAAATAAAAATAGATCATTACCCAACTACGGTTTTTCAAGCGTAAAACTATTGAATGAAAGGTTGAGCTCGAAGATTAGATCGTATCTCATTGACAGTGGTTAGTATGAACAATGTTGAAGCCTTCGGAAATAAAAAGACGAATCCGAACCCAGCCAATAAGAAGACAAACTCTATGCATACTTGGAAATGGGGATCAATCGGATCTTTGCGAAACTAATAATGCAAAGCGACAACCCGTGAGTTCCATGCCCATATTCAACAAATCAAAGTTGTAAAACAATTTAACAAAACAAACTAAATCCAACGACAGCCAAATTAGAACGTTACACAAATTTCATTCAATAAAGCGCTCAGAATGTTAATTGTTTATTAAATACATACATTTGCCTAATAGCTACCTTATGCTCCATGTTGCCGTGCAACCTAAAGAGACACAGTTTGTTTACTCCCTTAGGCATGATTAGATCATCATCGGCACAACACAACGTTTCTTCAAACAGACGAAAGTGAAAGTCGACACAAGCTTGCGTCGCCATGAATACGACCACTTTGCTGCCCTTTTGACTGTACTACAATAAATGAAATAAAATGGAAAGATAGATCAGCAAAGACCAATGCGAATAGGTATGCAAGCAATAATAGAAATTAAAAAAAAGTATCATGTAAGCATGCTGATCCATCAAGTTATTTTCGTGAAATTTAAGTGAAAAAATCCAAGCGAGCCAAATAATATAGATTTCGTTATCTTTAATTCTGTTCAAACAAAATAGTTAAAAAAACGCATTTCGAACGAAAAAAAGTGTAACAAGTTAATAAATTTTGGCATTCGACCAACATGGTAAGACGGAGATAATTGATTCGTGTACATCGAGGTTTATAAAAGTCTGTGACAAAGTGATCCAAAAACCAAGGATTTTCCTGTTAAAATTTTGAAAATTAGCACTTTAGACAGACAATTTTGTGGTGAACACCTTCTGTTGCAATAGATATTTTCACTCTAGACTCCTTTAGCTGACTTGCTCTGTTAGTCTGACATCCATAATGAAGGTCAAATTCCAGCAGCTGTCTGTGTAGCTCATTTAATTTAGCTAATATCACTGGGTAACAGCGCACCATTAAGCAGTCAAGACAATCAAATTAAGGCTTGGTTACTAGATTCTTTCTTTTCCAACGGAAAATTAATTACAACCAAATAAGGCTTATTCCGATCTAAAGAAGATATCAAAAAACGTGTCCGTCTCTATTCTCCACGTGTTTAGCTTTCAATGACAATAATTCTAAACAATTTTCAGGTACACAACAGGCAAAATATTCTTGCCCACAATATTCTAAAAATGATGAAAGCTACATTCATCTTTGACCATATTACTTTATTAAGTTCTTTATTTATATGCAAATAACGCTGGTATTACCGCGTTTGAAAACAATATTATAATTATACATAATATTCTATTAATTCACTATTTGCCTTATTAATGATTAGCTTTAACTTAAAAAATAAGTTAAGCCCTATATCTAGCCGCATTGCAACAAATATAATTACTTAGGATTCATTTATTTGTTACTTATTTAATCAATAAATAAAATATAAAAAATCTTTCTTCCAGGGAAATTAATCGAGACAGTGTGGAATGAAGCCGAACCGCAACAACTATCAATACTACTAGTATTTTCTTTCTTATTGATAAACATAAACAATCTACCTTTAACACAGACTAAACAAGACAGCTGCATTAATACAAGTGTACTTCCTAAGGAACTAGTATATTTAAGCACGAAAATTGATGATAACCAACGGAAAATTTTTTTCATAATTACTAGTGTGCCCAAGATTCAATATAAACCTGAAATTATATTTTAGAAGTTCCTATCGGCGGTAGGCCGGCATGTTCTATGACTAAGGGGTTAAAGCACTGTTCAGGAGATTATGGTTGGACAATTTATTGTAGCTGTATTCTTTAAATGGAAGTTCATCATTATTCGTGAAATAAAACTAAGCGAAATGTAAGGTTCGGTAGAGAAGCCTTGCTAGTTTTAACCTATTGGAATAGGCTCTTCCTGAACCCACCCTGTAGTAGATCTATATCTCCGCTAATGCAAGTATGTATTTTGACGTATATTTACAAGCCTATTTGAAAAAAATATTAATAGGTACGCACTAGGTACGGATGAACTAGCGTATCTTTACACCCCACTAATAACTATCAATTTCATGATTATGCAGCAAAGGAACTTCCATTCACCGTAAAGGTAGAACGCTATTCTAGTATTAATAGTAGCGGTAGTAGTAGTAGTAGTAGTAGCAGTACTAGTACCAATTGTTTTCGTAGTAGTAGTAGTAACAGTAGCAACACTACTATTAGTAGTAGAAGTAATATTTTATAGTAATACCATTAGTAGTAGTAGTAGTAGCAGCATTGAAAGTAACGTTAGTTATACTAGTAGCTAGAGTTTTTGCAACAGTAGTAGAAGTAGTGGTAGTATTATACACTCCGCCTTTTTCGTGTGCAGGACAATTGATAACACTCGTAGTTCGGTAAAATCTTGAACCCTATACATTTCCAAGTGCACAGATTTTGTTTTGTTTCTCATTTGCCCCTTCAATCTAAAGCCGCCCATCAGCTGTTTGTCTGAAAATGGGGTTGGAACAGATTTTCCGAATTTTCGGAACTTCATTTTCCGTCCCATCTTCAGGGTTGGCACTTTACTCATAGGAAAAAACAACAACAAAATCAATACATAAAGGAAATAAATATAAATAGATGTCTTGAATGAGGATACCGTATTTTCCGCAAGTTGTCTTTTTCCTGTGAGTATGGTGTTAACTCTGAGGGTGGGACTGGAAATTTTCGGTAACTCTGGTTCCAACATCATTTTCACGCAAACAGCTGATGGACGGCTTCAGAGTGAAGAGACAAGTGAAAACCCATCAATCGAGGTCAAGCAAAATCTGTGTATCTGGAAATGTTATGAATTCCAAATTTTACCGACCAACGAGTGCTATCAAGAAAAAGGCGAAAAAAATTAGGGAGTGCTACGCAAGGTACAAAAACATTTAATTTGTATATACTGCTTGACCGAAATTACTTGACCAAATATATAGTGAGTAAAGGGCGTAATACCGGCTCCTACTGATGAGTCACCAGTAAGCACAAATAAATATGTACACGAGAGTATACTTTTCGTTCATGCTGACTTCGGTTTATCATTATTGTCCTATTTAATCTTACTTGTTACTAGGTGCGCAACACCTAATACAAAATATCAGTTGTAGTAGCAGTTAATAAAATATACAGCAATAGTGAGTTTGTCACTGTATTTCACATTCCGAGGAAGAAGCAATTTTCAAATTAAATATTGCAGAGTATATGCGACTCATTTTCTGAGAATCGGATCATTTTATATTTTATTTTTAATCAGTTTCGCAGACGGTAAAACGTAGTTTTGAATATTATGTTAAGCTGAAAATCCCCCAATTTGAAGTTGTATCAGAATTGAAACTTGTTTATAAACACCCAACTCATAATTTTTCGCTAAAAGTCAATAAAAAGTTTCCCACCGAATAAAATATTTAGCGGCGTGGCACCGTTATTCAAATTAACTTACTCTACACTTCATCAAGAGAAATGCAGCTAAGGCAACAAGTCGCTGCTTGTAAGGTGTAAATAAGACGTAATGCTTCAGTCCAGCAGGCATAGCGAATTCGGAAATAACAGAGTTACATTTGTTTTTGTCGATATCAGGTGTTTGTTCATTCGCAGATTCGACAGTTTCACATTTTACTGGATTATCCAACGCCAAACCTGCAAGCCTTTCAACGCCTGTAATAAAAAACAATGCTCTTATTCATTAATTGCAATGAAAGAAGGATCAATTGATTCTATCTAGTCTCCTGCATAGTTGCACGGAGAAAATCAGGTCGCAATGGTATATTAGAAGGTATTGTGCAAATCAGAGAGTCAACAAAAATAAATGACAAAGTGGAGATAACAAGATAAAAATATACACAACATACATGCATAAATATATATATTAAATTACTCAATAAGGAAAGCCCACTTTGAATAGATTAGAGTAAATTTATCTGCGAATATATTGAATTAGATTTTGTAAAACAACTCGATGAAACTTAACTATACGAAGACATGAGTTAAGCACTGCATTTGCAAGGTTTTCCAAATGAAAAATTTCACACTTGGATAGTTTCGGTTTTTATATGAAAGATTATTTGGTGTTTGCTTGTGGCATTTGTCTTCCAATTGTTCTATGTGGTTATTTAATATATAGGAAAGAATTCTATAAATAGATTGGCCGTTTTCCAATGGGACAACTATCGTCAGTTACTATAGCAAATATATTCATGCATTACATGGACAAAAACTGTTTAGATATGGTAGCCTTAAGTACTAAACTGTATTTACGTATGTAAGAAGAAATGATAAATTAACTAAAAGTAGTCAATCAATTTAGTGAACTTAAATTTACGACTAAATAAGCATCATGCGGTGTATTACCATTTTGGACGTATGATTAATTATAAAGGGTACAAAATTAGAAAGAGATGTTTATCAGAAGGATACTTAATTAAGAAGGCCTCCGCAATTTCAAGTCAAATCATCCATATAGAATGAAAATCGGTATCTTAAAATCAATAACGATTATAAAACCTGAGGCTTAAAGTCCAAAAATTAAGAAGATTAAATTAGACAGACTGCTAGAAATGCGTACTCTCTAAAGTTTATAGAAGAAACTTTGATGATAACCTAAGTAGTAATAATTGGACGAGAAAACACATTTAAAAACAATGTGGATAATGGCCGTTTTATTTCTAGAATACTCAACTTCCTTTACAACTTTTGATTTATATACATCTTGGGGATGCATTAGATTATCTGTTGGCAAATAGTATATATATATATATATATATATATATATATATATATATATATATATATATATATATACAAAGAACAGGCATTCAAAAATAACTTTGTGCATCAAAATACGACAAACCCATTAACTGCGGACACGTGCACAATGAAAGCGATGACACAACATGGGTCACGAATCAAAAATAATGGCTTTAGATTCCGGTAGAAATAAGATTAATTAATAAAGTTATTCGATGGATTACTGTTCTTTATCCTCATATTTTAAAAATGGTGACTCTTGCCTATCATGTACACGGTGGGCCATGATTGTCACCGATTTAGCGAATAAAAGCCGACCAAGAGATGGCCAGTCTAACGCTCCGGTAATCCAGTTATCCACTGGTGGCCTCACGATCAAGACGAGATGGATGTACTAAAACAGTGCCAAAACCAACACAATCGACGTTTCTTAATAAAGTTCGATGGTGATCGTTAATCACAGAGCGACTGAATAGAACTGGTCGGCTTGTAAACTTTAGCCTTGACAAATACCTTCTGACGCTAATCGGATAATAAATAAAACCAACCCAAGAGAACACAAGAATAAACATAACAACTCAGGAGCCGGCAGCAATAATGATTCATCTCCCGTCTCTGCAGCACAAAGAAATACCGACGATGCGCTGGATTTGAAGACCATGACCATCGTGCTTAATGAAATGAACAAGCTATTCCAGTGAATCCCATAATTTGCCGAAGCCAGCTGCAGCACGACTTATATGTTAAGAAATCTTGGCAGAAAGTGATCATTATTTTTTCACCAGAAACACCAGGTAAACGAAATCAAAACGACAAGCTACAGGGCTCTCGATCAAGACTGGCAGTAACGATCGTGTTCGAAGCGTTTAGCTGCAGGTCCTAATGATTGGACTCTGTTTGAGTGCAATAATGGCTCTGGAGCTCGTGTTCCTTTGCTTCGATCAGAGCAGCACCTTCAGCGGTTGCGAGATCAACAAGCTGGACACCATCAACGATCTTCTCCAAGATGCGTTGCGGTGGCACCATCAAAACTGCATCTAAAATAAATTAAACTAAGTGGAAGTGATAGCACAGCCTTGTCGAGCGGTCGATTCAATCGAAAAAAATATACAACGGCCCGTATTAGTGTGAATACAAGCGAACGAGTCATTATAAAAAGCTACGAGCAAAAAAATAATTTTTACCGATATGCCATTACTATTCATAGCTCGCCTAACATTTCCGGAAAGACAGAGTCGAATGTAACTGAGTAGTCTAGAAAAACAACAATAGCAGGCAGTTGATACCATTTGCGCAACTTAAGAGTGGGGTAGTCTACATATCTAATTCCTTGTTATAATCCTGCCTAAGTTAGCCTGGTTTGTTTCTATCGTGCTTCACCAATATTTCTAAGGATATTAGCAGCGGTTACCTTTGATGTAGCACAGAGCGAGCTGATGCCACGGTAATTGGCATGAGATCTTTTATCACTTATTTTGCAGATTGGCACCACAACGGCACTTAGCCACTCGCCAGGGACGAAATACAGCCCACAAAAATTGAGAGCCTGATGCCGTTAATTTGGCTATTTTAGCCACGATCTATCTTCTTGCAGCTCCGTATCGCACGCAGTCTTGATCTAGTTCGACGTTAAAAACACCGACAATTACTAAGATTTTTAAGCCCCCGCTCAATGCCAAAGGAGAAATCTGATTGCACTCCAAATATATAATTTTCATTATGAGAATGTATGAGTATTTGCGTGTACACATTTACGACTCTGAGAATCAGGTTTTCTACGCGGAATCAAGCATAAAAAAGGGAGTTCGAAGCTCTTCAGAAAAATAATACTTTCGCTGCACAATTGAATTGTAGAAGACCAATGCTAAACCTGGCCGGATCAAGATTACATTTGAAGGTCACAAAATCATTTTTATCGAAGAAAAAGGCTAGAATAAGAAACTATGGCACCTTAAAGCAGTATGATCTCTAAAGTAAAACAACGGTTGTATCGCGTTTGTGCAATTCATCAGTCTTTAAAGACTGAAAAGACCACGAGATAAAATCCTTAACCTTCCAAGAGCCAAGTGATAAAAATAACTTTGAATTTAAAAGCACAGAAGTCCAGTAGATTGCTGGAAGTCGATCTTGCGTATTCTTGTCTTGCTTCAACTCCAGTAAAAATGGGTAACGTCGCCAGTTGTTTTTCTACAGTATTTCCAAGACCTCGTGCATTTTAGCACGGCTTTTTATGACGAAAACAGTGGTGACTGGGTTGCGAATCAGGAACTAAACCGACCTCTGATGGGAGGTTATGAATTATTTTTCTTTATTTACTCTCCGACGAGTACGCGACAATATTTGTGCTTCGCTAGATATATATAACCTTCAACTTTGAGAGCCTCAATTCCACGTCCACAAGTTAATGCCATACAGAATAATAGTTAGTTGTACTTTTCATGATCATCTGTGTGTCGCCAATTCTGAGTGATGATGGAATATTTGTATTCAATAATCGTGCTATTAGAGGGCCGGCAATGTAATTATGACCAGCGTCATATGCCAAGAGTAACTGATATTTATAATTGATCTATAAATATGTGATCATATATTACAACCATACACGGAATGAAACAAATTAAAAGGATGATCTAGAATTACTTGTTGTGTGCCATTAATTTAAGATCAATAGATTAGGTTAACAAAGTGAAAAAGCAAAATAACTTCTTTAATCTTCTGTAAGAAAGGCCTATAGATGAAGTCAAGTAATTTAGTACTAATTAATTTAACATCATGCATGGGAAACCGTTTGGATCGGACGATTGACGAATGACAATATTACCACGATGAAAGAAAATAATAGCTTTATAATCAGCATACTGTTTTTGGGAACCAGGTCGATTACTTTTATTTGAGAAATATATCATGTGTGGGAGCAAAGGTTTTGTTTAAAGCAGGGTTTAGCTGAACGGTTAAAAAGGTAATTTTCTTTACGTTATAACTCAACGCGACAATAAGGTCTGGTACTTTATAAGTTGGATCAAACACATACATTATACATCAAGCAATAGAAAGCGTACAAGTCGAGACTCGCACAAACACGCGTGCAAACATACAAACAGAAACATGCAAACACTTCACCAGTTTGTATTCGAATCAAATTCTCTTGGTTATTTCGCTGAGGATTAAGAATGTAGCTTACAACAGCAACCATTGCGTGCAATAACTTTTCGTTTTTTGCTTTGAACAATACTTGGAAATGCGCCCGATTTGCATTGTGATTTTTATAGACATATTCAGCTAATGCGAAAACGTTCTTCCCTCACTCCATTGGTGATTAATCTAAACTGTTTTAGAATTCGTTTCTTTATCAAACGGCCAATCGAGCCTGCATAGCATACTGAGCAGCTATAGTGTGTGTAAAAATTATCAATGTTGGATTGATCTATTCAATGGATCTTAACCTTTACATTTATAATTAGCGTATTAGAAATTCGATAATTTACTGCTTTGTATAATACTTCGAGTAAATATTTCAGATAGTGCGCCTCCTTTAAAAGGTATACAGACGTATATTTCTTTTTATTTGATTAGGGCTTCATTGCTTTTTTACAATGTACCGACTATACAACCATGGAGCTTGTACAATGCAAATTGTCGGCAACCATAGTGTTGGAATCAGGTTACTGACACAGGCTCGGTATATTTATTATATATAGTGTGTTGGCTTTGAAATCGAAATGTCGAAGACATTATATAAAGGTAGCTCCACTAGTGCAGGTTTACACATTTGTATAGAAGATTTTACCATCCAAATGTCTCACATTCCTCAACCAAATATAAAGTGTATATAGGGCGTAATACCGTATCCAACTAATGGGTCACCAGTAAGCACGAAATGAATGTGCGCATGAGATGGTACCTTTCGTTCATGCTGACTTTGGATTATCCTTCTTGTTCTATTTGAAATAATTTGATGCTAGGTGCGCAACACCTAATACATAATTGTACATATATATATATATATATATATATATATATATATATATATATATCTTCATCTGATGAGCAGCTCACGGTGTACGACAGCCCAATCGAAACAGTCGACGATTTTACGTACCTTGGCTCAAAAATACTTCCAACTGGTCAAGCAAAGAATGAAGTCCGAACACGCATCGACCGTGCCAGACTTGTTTTCTTACAATTGAAGAACTCACTTTGGAGAAGAAGTGAAATCAGCCTCAAAACGAAAATCCGAGTCTACCAGGTTACTGTTCGCCCTGTGCTACTGTATGGCTGTGAGACTTGGCCATTACGTTCTGAGGACTCCAAAAAGCTTGAAGTATTCGACCATTGGTGCCTTAGGTACATCACAAAGACAAAATGGATGGACCGGGTGTCGAACGCATCTGTTCGTCACCAATGTGGGGACATCATGCAACTATCCGTCTGGATCCAACATCGTCGACTTCAATGGTTCGGGCACGTACTACGCAAACCCGAAGACGAACTGGTACGGCAGGTGATGAACCCAGGTCAATGTGCAAACTGGCGCAGCCGCCGAGGTGGGCAACTGAAGACATGGCTTGCAACAATCAAATCGGACATGGAACTCCTAGGTTTACGCAATGTTTATGGTCCGCGTCACTGGGAGCGTCATTGGCCCTCTTTATGTGCCGAAATGGCTGCCAACCGCCCGGCATGGAGAGGCTTAATTCGGGATATCAATGGAGCCGGCTTATCCTCTAAAAGGAGTCAGCCGCAGTAAAGTAAAGTAAAGTAAAGTATATATATACATATATTAGTTCTTCAGAAAAAAAGTATCTAACTGTTATATAATCACTGCTTTTTGTCGTTTTTTGCTTAAGTTTTCGTTCAACAAGCTTGTCGTGCCATCTGTTTGATAATAAAGTTGTTCTGAACTCCCTCTTTAATTGGCTTTGAAAATATTCAGAACATATTTACTTTACTATGTACGAAAAAATTCGTATCACGTAACACTTTTGGGAAATTGAGACAGTGCTGTGAAAATGTATGTACTGTCCAGTATATGTCTGCTTACGATATATTTTACCTTCCAGTCAAAATATGTCAAGGAAAGACAGTGCTTCGGACTGATGGTTTTCGCGCTCACAAGCAAACTGAATATGCTGGTTCATACTATTAAAATCTTAAAGTAGTCGATTACTGAAGAAGCGAATTCAAAAACATTTTAGACTAAACACCACTGGCGTAGGGGAGAAAGTTCCCGCAATAGCTGAACATAATGTTTAAAAAAAATCACACTCCAAATCTGGCGGATTTCCTAGTATTCTTCTACGCAAAAACGAAAAAGAATTGCACACAGCGGAAGCCCTTTTATGCAACATCCTTAATTCTCAGCTAAATAAACAAAAGACGTTCGTACATGATTTAAATATGTGAACTGTGAATTGTTTGTGTGTTTGCGTGCGCGTTGTGTTTATGCGTGTCCAGAACGTACGTTCCCCGCTTCATATTTGTTGATGCATAATGTATGGGTTTGATCCAAGCTAACCTTTTTGTAATTAAACGAACATTGGTTTCACGGGTGTTTATAATTGCCTTTTATACATTATTCAATTATTATTTTATATTGACAAATGTATGTATATAACTTTTTAGCACAAAATATATTATATAAATTACCAGATCTTACAGTCGAGTTGAATTCCACATAAAAGAAATTGGCCTTTTTATCCGTTCTTTAAAACTGATATATAATAAACTATTACTTCCATCCATGATTTAATTTCCAGATCAAATTACAAATGAATAAAAATGTTTGAACACAATTCATACAAATCGATTAATATCTAGTTTTAACAACCAATTAGAACACGAAAATGGTAAATGGTTCGTCTAAAACGTGTGATAAGGTTTACATATTTCACCCCCTAGGACTTAGTATATGTTAACTTTCTAACTATGAGCATTCAGGTAATATTTACATATGTTGCCAACAGACAGACACACGCGAAAGTGGCAATTCACGATTCAAAATGAGGCACAATATTAATCATTTGTATAAAGGACTCCTCCATTAATATTTAATCCTTTCACGCCAAAGAAAACAAGACAGAAAGTGTATTTCGTTAAGGCTGATTTCCACTAGTTCAAAATGAATTGCTAAAGTTGCTAAAAGTAAATTCAATTTTCAAGAAAACAAATATTTCCTTGTTTAATCATATAATTGAACCCGATTCTATAGTTTGTTGAAATCGGAGCTACACATTTTATATCAGCTATTCTCTAGAACGAAAATCAATATGCTTTGTCTTGCATTGTAGAGTAATTTCGAATGGTTATGAATCTAATGTTTGTTATGTTGGTTCTCTAGCTACCGGTTTCAGCTAGTAATTAAGATTTACCTAGGACATAATTATGGCCTATAGATGGACTGCCTTTAATAGCGTATGCAATGTTCAGGTCATATAGCAATATTTGAACTAAAATATAAATTTATCATTTTAAATGCCCGGTAAATTATAACTTTCACAATGATATGAGTGAATTAAAAGTAATTAGAGATTTTAATTCATAGATATTTAAGCATACAGATGAGAAGAAAGTTTTATGTTCGCCATGTTGAAAATAAATTTCCTAAATACCTAACGAGTAGCAGAACATAAGAACGGTACTAACAGTTTCATCATACAATAGATACTGAATACATAGGTAATAGTTCATATCAAGTAAACGCCGCTCAGCCAGTGCTACAATGAAACATCTAGGCAGTCAGCGGAAAATGCCAGTGTTCTGACCAAGGAAATCCACAACTAGTATACAGTGAAAACAGAACCAATGTCAAATAGCCATAAAAGTTACACCAACCTGCAGTCAGAGTAGCCGACAACAGTATTGTCTGTAATCTCTTATTGTGTTGAACTGCGTCTCTTTCAGATTTAACTTTGGCAATAATTTGTTTTACGTCTTTCTCAAAGCCCATCTCAAGCAGGCGATCAGCCTCATCAATTATAAGCCATCCAATGCGAGACAACTGAAGCGAATTGGTTTTCTGCATGTGATCCAGGATTCTTTGCGGAGTTCCAATAACGATGTTTATACCTTTGCGCAAGCTTTAAACAAAGAAAACAATTTAAAAAATTGTGATATAGAGTTTGCGAATTACGATTTTGTTTGGAATACATTACGTTTAATTTATCTAAGTCAAGACACTTTTACAAACACTATTTTTATTCCAAATTGGTGATTTGAGAAGAAATTAAGGAGTCCCGAATAAGTCTCTTTCATAAAAATATCTTTCCCATCTGGGTCAATTTCGTTTTATTTTCACACCTAGAAATGGTAATTCCTTATTATTCTCTTTTTAAAATGTAAAATTTAATTCACCAAACTTGTTGGCTAACTCGAGAAATTTATTTAACTCATTATCACCATGATTCCAAATTAGAAATATATCATTCAGGAATCTCCCATACAAAATTGGCTTTTGAGGAGATTTTAACAACAGATTTTTTTCAAAATAGTGCATAAAATATTAGCAACCGGGACTGATAGTGGTTGTCCTATAGGGACACCTTTAACTTGTTTATAAAATTCCTTTGTGAACATAAAGTAGGTGGAGAACATACAAATATTTAAGATTTCCATAATACTACTTAACGTAATTTTACTACCTATTATCTCTGGAAACTCTGTTAAACAACGCTTTATACTTTATAATGCTCCTTGTACCGGGACATTAGTATACATCGATAGAACATCCAGGCTAGCCTTTCTATCATTCTCCATCAAATTGTATATACTAATAATGTCAATAAAATGATATGTGCTCTTTAAAGTGTAATCTAAAATATAAGTATATTTTCTAATATTGGCATAAGAAACTGCTCAAATTAGAAAACGATTGCTAAAAGAAATTAAAAAGCTCTAGAAACGGGGCAAAAAAATCGAGTTAACACTGTTCGTAATACTATTTAATTTACCTATAAACCGCCTACATCTTTACAGCCTGCTAAAAATACAGCAGCAATAGCTCAATTCACCCAAGATACAACGTATAAATCACTCAACTATCCGAATGTAACTTCGCGAGTAGCATAGTTAAGTTAGCATTTGACTATTTTACGTATGACATTCTCGTTAATAAGCATCATTAATAGGTGCATGACGGGCTATCCATGATTAATATTATAGTAATCTCGGACAGGTACACACATTATAGTTAATCTTTGTGTACTTGTCATGCTCCAAACCATATTTAATGGTATGCGATTCACCAAGGAACAATACGAATTCTAATGCAATCGATAACATTATGCGTCGTCTAAAGCAAGCAAAACCAATTGAGGTACACAAAGTGGTTGAAATAAGCAACTTGCAATCATTAAGATCAATCTGGTCAATAATCAAAATTCAAAAGCACAAACTGGCGAGCAAACTAAAACAATCCTACAATCAGTACAAATTCAAATGTCGAAAAAAATGTTGGCGATGCTTTTAATTTCGCCAATCAGATAAAATAGCACGATTTTGTTCGTTATCAAAAAACGGTTTGGAAGCATCCCTACTGAACAAGCCATAGATTTTTTTAATGAAAATTTAATGATAATAACCATTACCCAACGAGCTCTCCAAAGATGCCAAGCTCGTAGCAGTCAGGGTGGGGTAGTAGGCGTCTGGTCTATTCTAAAGTTCAATGAGTAAGACATTTACACCAAGTCTATCAGGCTCAAGCTTATGACTTCTCCAACGATGCCACTTGTTTCCGTCCTGATAAAAATAATTTTATTGATTTAATTATGTAGTAAGCACGACCAATTTTTCTTAACAAATTCAATTAAGATGGAACTCGATGGAACAGCGATGGATAATACGTTAGGTTATCCACGAATTGATGGCTACACTTTCTATATGACGTATAAAAAGTGGAACTTATTATTAAACAACACTGTCATAAATAATTAAACGAACACTGGTTGCGCGGGCAGTGATAATTATTTAAATCAAGGTTGCGATCTTGATGTGAGCACTAGTCCGGTAATATACATTTATTTATCAGTATAAACAAAATTTTGTAAATTGTAGAAAAGGTAATTCATCCAATAGACCGGCTTCGTCCATATTGGGAGCACTTCACGTACTATACAACCCTAATCGCGACAAAATCTGGGTACTACTTTACTACTTTACTGCGGCTGACTCCTTTTGCAGGATAAGCCGGCTCCATGACATTTCATGGAGTTTCTTGGGAATTTGGTACAAGTGGTGTCCCCTCACCACTCGGCCTTTTGATCGAGGACGCACCTCTAGCCTTTGCACATCCAAGCGCAGTCTGCAAGGCAGCAGTAAGTTGCATGGTTGCCGGTGGCTGTTGAGCTCATTCGCCATTCGGAAGTACGGGGTACTGTCCAGGAGTCCATGTAATCCTGTGGCTGTTGAACACTTTTGTGGCGGGGAACACACGCCGAGTCATGGTGCCGTCGTCGGGCTCATGTGGTATTTTATAGGAGATCCGATTGCCGGTTGGAAATCCACCACGCCCTGGTATCAACATCCGTTGGTGCTGACGGGAAGAGTTCCTAATAAGGACAAAACCGGTCTGCTGGATGACTGGCCTTTTCGAAATTATAGACTTCTTAATTTATAATGACAAAATTCATGAATATAATGGGACTCTTGTTTACATCAAGGTATATTGACGATATTATCGTTATCTTTTAAAAAGATTAAAGTTTATAATGAGGACCATCATAATTAATATAGTTGCGAGCACGAAAAGCCTCCTTCGAATGCACTGTTTTTGATTAGCCTATCAATACTGAGCCAGGAAGGTGATAGTGTAACTAAGAGAGAAAAAAACACTGAAATCAGGCACTGTACAGTAAATCCCCTACCAAAGTGCTACCCAGATTTCACAAAAAATGACGCGTAATTTATCATACAAAAATCTCTTCTGCAAAAAATTCAATTTCCAGAACTGGTGATGATTAATAAAAATTTATTAGAAAACTAATATCCAAAAAGAATTGTCGAAGCAAACGTGGAATAAAGCCAGCGAAAGAGGTAATGAAATTGTATTCAACCAAAATACGACATATCTTAGTATCTCCTTTAAAAGAGATTCAGCGTCACAAAAATTTACGAAGAATAAAAAACAATGTTATCTCGAACTTTTAATACACAACTGAGGTTCTTTTATTCAGAAAAACAACTTCTAAACACGAATGTAAAGTATAAGCTCCCGGCTATCAAATACTGCAACATCCTTTATTCAAAGAAATCCGGTACCCGTCGGTAGGCCGCACTAGTCGATAACTAAACAAGCAAATTCCGGAACGTTGTAGGCTTTACCTAACTGGAAAAGGGAGTACGCTTTCACGCTTTCTAACCAAACCGAATATTAAAAAAAGCTCAGAATAAAACCAATTTCTAGGTGTTAGTTGTAACATCGTTAATCCGCAACTGAGCAAAAAAAGAAGTTTGAACATGAGTTGAATATAAACTTGATACTTGTGTTTGTGTGTGCGCATCAGCTTGTTTGTTTCCGTTAAATATCCGTTATGAAAGAATGCACGAATTTAATCCAATTTAACCGACCTTGATTTTCCAACTTGACCATATAAAGTATCAGATATTCAAGTTTAGTTAAGCTCAGGCGAAAAATACCATGACATTTTTAAAACTGTAATGTACAGGCCTGGTTTATAATTAAAATATTCAATAAAATGATGTATTTTTAAAATATAAATTGCATTCGATCATTCTTCATGTATGTTCGTCATTGTTGATCGTCTATATATCCTACGACAAAGTTGAACTCGCAATATAACACAAAGGACTTTATTCCTTCAAATTTTCCAGCACCTCTGGCTTAGCCGGAAGTTACAACTTTGCATGGCAATAGAACAGGCACAAGGCCTATTATCTTTAGAACTAGATCTCTCTGTCATCCAAATTAAACTGATTGAATATTAAGTATGTATTATAGTAAATATAGAAAAAGTTCTACTAATAGTGCACATACCTCGCGTGCACTATGTAGAGTGATAGCATCAAGCTTTAGCTGTGCGGGAAAAAATATCGATTGTCAGTTAAGGACCTAGGCACTACAAAGCGAACAAAATGTGGATCAACTTCACACAAACTTGTTCGACCGCGTGATTATATCGAGCATGGAAAGTGTTAAAGAAATTCAAATTAGAGACTATAGCTCAACTCATCATCATCATCGACATTAATACGAACAGCAATAAAATGTTGTTAGTATTTAATGATTTACTGCTATATAACTGTGAAAAAAACAAACAATGTTATTTTAATGTAATAATAACGATAAAAATAATGATTTAGAAAAACAACACTAGATGCAAGTGATGTATGAATGGGTGATCTAGTTCAAGTGAGCATTATTACTTAGATAACACACCTAAACGAAGCAACCTAGGATCATACACAACACCATTATGACAAAGTAAGCTTTAAGGCAAGTCGATATCGGCAATATAGCTTACTAGCGGTTTTAAATGTATCACCTCATAAACACATCAACATTTAGCAGTTAGCTCTACCAAACTTTAGAGACAGATAAGTATACTAATATCTGCAGCAAAATCGCCACAAAAATTGATTTCAGGCAATATAGCGCAGGATTTCCAAACAAGGAATATGACGCACACGTAGAATCATCATAATAGACGAGCAGAACTTATACTACCCAATTGAACTGTAGTTCACTTTAGCTGGTTATGTATTGTCAAAATCTATCCAAAAAGTATTCGTTCTTGAACAAACTATTTTGACTGCCTTTACCGGCCGAGTTCTTCAGTTGGTCCATCCTCACTAGTTTTACAAAAGGCTAACCATAAAACATTATTTAGAATATAACTGAAAATTGTGTGTAATGTACGACAGGGAAGCTGTGGTTAAAATACCAGATTCCAAACCAGATGTGCCCAGGTTCGAGCTCTGTCCGCGGCAAATTCTGGACAGTACACGATGAGTTCCCAATAAGGTCAAAACCGGTGTACTGGATGAATTGCCTTTTCTACACTATACAATTCTTAGTTTATACTGACAAATGTATGTACTTAATGGGTCAGGTGTTTATATCAAATTCGCAACCTTGATTATAGTAATTGTTATCATCACCCGCGCAACTAATGTTCGTTTAATTACAGAGGCTGTCAAAACGGCAAAACTTCTTGCAGATAAGGATAGGGTGAAATTTGAGTTAGACGTTGCTTCAATGGTTTTAACACAACAAGAGGATAAAGTTCAGATAAATTATGAAATAAAACGTCTCCGAAAGGAGTAAGTATCATATAATGTTATATGTCGGAAAGCGACTAAAGGAGGAGCTACAATTCTGATGAATCAATCCGATATTAATCAAATGTTAAAACAGTTAAGTAATGCAGAAATATTACACTAAAATAACAAGAGATCCAACGAATAGGTTACAAGGGAAAGTAAAATTATTAGTGAATAATATGATTGTTAGTGATGAATTGGATTCGACGCATGGTAAAACTATCACACAAGAAGATACCGTTGCAAACAGAGTGCATGGTTTAGTTAAAGTGTACAAGCCTGGTAATCCATTAAGAATTATTGTGAATGTCCAACGCTCCCCAACATATAAAATTTCTAAGTTTTTGTGTCAATGAATAAGAAAATATTCCTATTTCTTAGAACATACCTTGTTAAACTCATATCAGATGGTTGAAATTGTTGATAAATGTGTTCTAGATGAAAAGGATAGATAAGTAAGCTCAGACGTAGTATCTATGAACACGGATATATCGTTACCTGCGGGCCCTGGATTGTTTTCGAAGTTTTGTAGTTGATCACCCCTTAATATTAGAAGGAAGCCAAATGACGATTGGACACGTCATGGAGATGATTTGTATATGTATCTCCTCTACTTATTTCAAATTTAGTAAAGAATTTATAAACAAATTTTAGATGTTCCAATGGGATGAACTTTGTCGATCTCAACAGCAAATATCTTTATGCATTATATGTAAAATAATCTTTTGGATAAGACTCCATTGAAACAAAAATTTTACCTACGTTTCTTGGATAACATATTAATGATCTGGAACCATGGTCATAATGAAATGGTAAATTTAGCTAATTGAATAAGCGAACTTCAATTTACTCTGGAAAGGGAAGCATCAGGCGAATTATAATTTTGGATGTCAAATTAATTAGAAATGATAAGAAATTAGAAAGAGATATTTATAGGAAGGAAACTTATTCCGGATTCCTTCTTAATTTTAAGTCCAATACCCCGAATCGTATGAAAATCGGTATCTTAAAGTCATTAACATTAAGAGGCCTTAGATTAACATACATAAAGCACAGGAAATTAGAATTAGGTGGACAGCGCGATATATTTAAGGCTAATGTTTATCCTCTTCATTTAATAGATGCTACAATGAAGGATATCGTGAGAAAATTTAATCCTAATTTAAGGTACATAAAAGCGGACAAGGGCAAGGAAGATCGTAAGGGCATGGTATTACCGGACTCTATATTATGTAGGAAAGTGAAATAAATAATTTTAAAATAGAATATAAGGACCGTTTTAAAATAGTCTCTTACATAGGAACTATACCCTTGGAAACATCGAGAGTTTATGGAATCCCATGCAATGATTTTAGTCTCATTTATGTTGGTGAGACCATGCGCCCAATCAAGGTAAGAAGAGGTGAAAATAAAACTGTATGTAACCACGGATATATTGCTAAATCTGATCTTGCTCGTCATGTAGAGGAGACTGGACGCAATATTAACTGGGATGATTGCAAACGCATAGCAATATGTAGTCGTAATAGGGTGACGAGGTTTAGAGAATCTATCGAAATTAAATCTAGATAATGTTATGAATGAAACAGCTTTTGAAAAATCATGAGTATGATTTGGAATACCGTATTAGCTAATGGCAGGTTAAGAAGATTGAATGAATTTGAAACTGAAGTTAGCTTTCGCAAAAGATTAAGAAAATCGGATTAAGATTATTATTCAACTAATGGCTAATCAATTATTGAGAATGTAATCTTTCTAAATTTCACCCCTAACTACTCGTTTGATTTTAAAACTCTTAGTGATTAGTACGCCTATTTTTGTGTCTTCAACCCCACCCTACCTACTGAGACCATTCTAATAATACAGCATTTAAAACGTTTAGAATAAATAATTAGTATGACATTTGTAAATTAATGTCTATTGACTGCAGTTTCATTTAGATGTACGTGGTTTGAATTTAAATTTAATACGTGCAATACTCATTATGATTTCTAATTTGATTGATATATCAATCAAGATATGCAAACTTACACACAAGTGTACACATACCTAAGTGAAACACAAATGATTCCATAATCATTTGCAATTTGCATGCATCAGTTTATTTGGTTTATCCTTTGTACTAGATGAAAGTGTTTGATGGGCGAGCTTAAATGTGATATCCCTATACACAAATATACCGGTACTAAAAGCCATAGATTGTATTCCACGTTATGTTGTTGAGTATCAGTTACTAATGGAAAGGAATAAAAAAAAGATTTGGTGCACATCTGAAAATTTTGATTATATATATATATATATATATATATCCTCTACTACTTATTTTAAACGCCATAGACTTTTATAAACAGGTGTCACAATTGTACAGCATTTATCGATTCTAATTGAAAACATCGTTATGCATTACTTGGAAAAAATCTTATAGATAAGACACCACTGAATCCAAAATTATATCTAAGGTTCTTGGATGATATATTAATGATCTCAAATAATAATTATAATGATATGGAATGCAAAGGAATTATTAAGGGTATGTGATTTCTGATTTTTACCGATATAACACATCGAAATGAGACAAACAAAACATCTATACAACACCATTATAGCTAAGTAAGCTTTAAGGCAAGACAATATCGGAAATACAGTTTCCCTGCAGTTGTCACTTTATGACATAATAGACACGACGTCAGAGATATCTAACCGTAGGAGTAGTTTAACAAATTAAATGAGGCAATGAAAAATCTTCTAAAGCCATTTTCCAACAAGCAAGTGTACCTGGATACATCGCTTTGATTAATGGCTATTAATTCACGGAAATGTAAGTAAATAAACTGGACCACGGAACAGATGCAGAAACGTGAATTCATTTTTATTGCCAGGAACACTTGAAACGTTGGTTCAAATAAAGCAATAATAAAAGAATAAAGTTTTGTAAAGTTGCAATTGTATAAGCACTACAAAGTCAATTTATTAGAAAACATAATGCGACCTTACTAAGAGAAGTTAAAATTCTGGTAAAACATACCAGGCCTTTTGTGATTTTCTTTTCATACCACCAATTAATTCACCAGCAACTATTCGAACATTCGATTTTGTCAATGTATTAAAAACGTCATTGGTTTGTGACGCAAGTTCTCTTGTCGGAAGAACAATAAGCACTAATGGACCTGATTCACGCGTAATGAAAGGCTCGATTTTCACCAACTGGTCAAGTACAGGAACAGCATATGCTAACGTTTTTCCAGAACCGGTTTGCGCTTTAATCAGAACATCGTGACACTCGAGTATTGGCTGTATACTGCAATGCTGAATTGCTGTCATGCGTGTTACGGAGAATCGTTGACATAAGCAAGCCAAAATATGTGGCTGTACATTAAAATCACGCCCACACTTTTCCCACGTTTGGTCTGAGAAAACAGGTTGAATGTTTGGTTCTATAGGCCCAGTCATAATGTTTTCCAAATGATCTTGCGAATTTGGAGGTTTCTGAAATTCATCAACATTTTTTTCGACGTTACGAAGATGACGATGCCCTGGAAGTCTTTGGACATTGTTTGATTCTTTATTACTCTGGTGGGAAATGAATCTATTTTCTACAATAGACGTTACTGCATCGCCAGTTGTTTTCGTCTCAGCCTGTGATTTCGCCTTCTTATCTGACAACTCTAGTCCAGCTTTGATGTTGCGTGGTTTTTTATGAATTGATAGATCCAGCCGCTTTTGCTCTTTCTAAAAAAAACAACATGCACGTCAGCATTTCGAAGAAAATTTGAAATATTGATAATCGGCTGTTATGCCCTATGAGAATACTTATCGGGACAAAGCTCACTATTACTGAGCAAATATATTCAAGAGGCAAAATAGTATTGAGTTTTGACAAAGAAACACGCATATTGAAAGTTGATCACAGACATATGAAAAGTAAAACTCATGAGAGTTCAATAGTATCAACGAATACTAAATAAACAAATGTAAATTTTCATCTCCTATACAAATGTCTCGAAAGAGCTTAGAGATAAATATCCAGGAAGCAGGTAACCTGAATGGAACTCCTTAAGACCAGCAAATGCCTTTAGGCGAGAATTTTACTTCAGCAAAAAGTAGTATCATCTTCCGATTTCCTTCTAGCAATTCTAAGAGCTTGTGCATGCTAGCACGATCTGTCGATTAAGTCAAACACTCAATGAAGACAAAAACAACATAGAATCAATGGTAAATATAATTCAATATTTGTACAGATTAATATAGCTAAACGCAAATTTTTTTTCAGACATACAATGACAACTTAGATGCCCAGACAGGATCAATATAAAAAGGTTGATCTACGGTAGTATTATACAACGTGAGTTGGGTCTCAAATTAAGATTCCCTTATTGTTTAAAATAACTTTTTTACCCAGACTAGCTTCAATATTCGTAAATTCGCAACTCGGGAATGCATTGCTAAAGTTCTTACACCACTTATTAAATTCTTTCGTCTCGAAAAGTTCATCATAATCATTAACGTTAACTTGTGGTTCACAACATCGACTGAGCCAGAACTCCTCTAAGCATCTTGTAACTCTCAATGCTGTAGTTTGCTTCAACGGTACAAACGTGACATATCGAGTAGACATATCAAGAAAAGTGCATAAATAGGTCACCCCACACGAGTCATAGGCAGCGGACACGTCAAAACGATATGCAAGATTGGACATCGTCCTCTCGGACTAAAATCATGTAGAGCCGCTTTTTCTTTTTTTCTGGGACTCACAAGCTGGAAAGTAGTTCAATTTTGATAGAATTTTCCATGTCTAGCCAATTCAGCCTTGAGTGCAATGTTTCGATGAGGCAGCCAGCGCCAGGATGTTCTCGCGTTTCATGCCGTAAAGCTTTCAGTTCTGTGCGAAGGAGCACTATAACTATACTCATATTATTTGTGCATATCCGTAATTTGTTATGCAAATTTGACACGCAGTATAAAGTATAAATGATATGGCTATAGGAAATATCGCACTTGCTGCGTTCGTTTATTTTATAAAATTTGTGATGATGATGGAAGTGAAGAAGGCGACCAAAAACCACCGACGAAATATTTTCAAGAAATAAAACAACTGGAATTCAGCCTGTGTTAGTCAAAAAACAAATCAGATAAAATAACTGTGCTGATTGCTCTTCTTTCCGCACATTTCACCCATTTTGTAGAGCCAAATTTCTAAATATACTCTGAACATCGGTTTGCCATTTTGTAGCTACGTAGCTGCTTCTTGGCATGTAGCATCGATGCCCTATAATTCACAGACCTTGATAATTGGCGTATTAGTGCAGCTAGAAAGAGATGTCTGTCTGCATAAATCAGTGTGTAGTAGTTAAAATGCATAACTGACTGAGTGACTATCTTGTTAACTAGTATCGCGTAATTTTATTGTAATTGTAGAACGCCGAAGGAAATTTAGTTTTAAACGGCTAATTTTGCCTACCTCTTTAGCTTTTGAATAAATATAAAGTTTTGTGTGTAATTATTGATTGAGATGGCTCAGAAATTATTTAGGTATATGTTTTGATTAAAACTGAGCTAATGTACACGTGTGTGCTTTATTTTTGACCGTCCTGCTAAATTGTTAATAGGTTTTATTAGTTTAATTTATGATAATAGGTACATATAGTGTTTACCTTAACGCAAGTAGTTCCTCGATCATAAGGTTGCCTAGATTGGCGTATAAAGCAAGAGTGTTTCGAAGAGACTATTTTTGAAGTTCTTATATGCGAATTTTCGGCCTACATGTCAAAGTTATAACTGTGAGCTTATATTGATTACACTGTTTATTGAATTAATTTGTTAATAAATGTGTACAGTCAGGCTTAAAAAAATGTTACCACCACCCGCGCAATCAATTATTGTTTAATTGTATTGTCTATATATATGTGCGTGTCGAAAGCTACAAACAGCTAATGTTCTTGACTGCATAGAAATTGTGCAGCCAACATTTCCAGTCACGTACAATGTATACAAGACTACTAGATGTGAGAGACGCATATCTAATTTTACTTTCCACATGTGTGCAATGTGGTTTGATCCTCGCTAGTCAGTTTGCCGTCGTACTCTGATGATCATGGAAATTCGAAACGGAGAAGAATCGGATGAATTCAGTCTGCACACAGGGGTTCGACAAGGATGTCCCTTGTCACCCATATTGTTCAATTATGCGGTTGACTGGATTCTGAGCAACGCGCTAACTGAGTTCCGAGGCGTTCAAGTATCAAATAACCTATGACTGATTGATGTTGATTACGCAGACGATGTTGTTCTCCTTGCTGACAGCTTTGGGAGCATGCAAGCCGTTTTGGATCAAGTGGCCCAGTTTTCATCAGCCGTTGGTCTGGAAATCAATGCCGACAAAACGAAAGCCTTCGCCATCGGTGTATCTTCATCTGATGAGCAGCTCACGGTGTACGACAGCCCAATCAAAACAGTCGACGATTTTACGTACCTTGGCTCAAAAATACTTCCAACTGGTCAAGCAAAGAATGAAGTCCGAACACGCATCGACCGTGCCAGACTTGCTTTCTTACAATTGAAGAACTCACTTTGAAGAAGAAGTGAAATCAGCCTCAAAACGAAAATCCGAGTCTACCAGGCTACTGTTCGCCCTGTGCTACTGTATGGCTGTGAGACTTGGCCATTACGTTCTGAGGACTCCAAAAAGCTCGAAGTATTCGACCATTGGTGCCTTAGGTACATCACAAAGACAAAATGGATGGACCGAGTGTCGAACGCATCTGTTCGTCACCAATGCGGTGACATCATGCAACTATCCGTCTGGATCCAACATCGTCGACTTCAATGGTTCGGGCACGTACTACGCAAACCCGAAGACGAAATGGTACGGCAGGTGATGAACCCAGGTCAATGTGCAAACTGGCGCCGCCGCCGAGGTGGACAACTGAAGACATGGCTTGCAACAATCAAATCGGACATGGAACTCCTAGGTTTACGCAATGTTTATGGTCCGCGTCACTGGGAGCGTCATTGGCCCTCTTTATGTTCCGAAATGGCTTCCAACCGCCCGGCATGGAGAGGTTTAATCCGGGATATCAATGGAGCCGGCTTATCCTCTAAAAGGAGCCAGCCGCAGTAAAGTAAAAAGTAAAGTAAATTCGAAACGCGTCAGTGTTGCGACTGGTGGTTTTTTTGTTATGTTGTTCGACGACTAGTTAAATCCAATTGGACTGGTGTTTACTTCAAGCTCACAAACTTGATTTAAAAAACTGTTACCAACACCAGCGCAATCAATTATTTTTTAATTGTATTGTCTATATGTATGTGCATGGCGAAAGCTACAAACAGCTAATGTTCGTGACTGCATAGCAATTGTGCAGCCAACATTTCCAGTCACGTACAATGTATACAAGACTACTAGATGTGAGAGCCGCATATCTAATTTTACTTTCCATATGTGTGCAATGCGGTTTGATCCTCGCTAGTCAGTTTGCCGTCATACTCTGATGATGATCATGGAAATTCGAAACACGTCAGTGTGTTGCGACTGGCGGTATTTTTGTTATGTTGTTCGACGACTAGTTAAATACAATTGGATTGGTGTTTACTTCAAGCTCGCAAACTTGATTATAGCGTTGTTACCACCACGAACGCAATCAATTATTGTTTAATTGTATTGTCTATATATATGTACGTGGCGAAAGCTACAAACAGCTAATGTTTGTGACTGCATAGAAATTGTGCAGCCGACATTTCCAGTCACGTACAATTTATGCAACAATAGTAGAGGTGAGAGCCGCTTTCCATATATATGCAATGCGGTTTGATCCTCGCTAGCCGGTTTGTCCTCGTACTTTGATATTGATCATGAAAGGTCGAAACGCATTAGTGCGTGCGACTGTCTGTAGTTTTTTATGTTGTTCGACGACTGGTTAAATAAAATGGGATTGGTGTTTACTTGAAGCTTGTAAACTTGATTTAAGAAATTGTTCCCACCACTCGCGCAATCAATTATTGTTTAATTGTATTGTCTAAAGTATCAAGACCGCAACCTTGATTATGATAAGTTAATACTTGTTTTTTATTTACAATTTCTAAATTCTAGTAGTAAATCCGGTACATATTTGTCTTGTCTTTTTCATTGGAACTAGTACAGTAGTTCTAGCCTTAATAAGTTAACTGTACCCACGGTAAATGGGAACAGGTTATACATTCATGAAGCGATGTGTGGTGGCTCAAACAGGTTTGGTCATTAAAAGGGTCCATAGCCAAAAAGCAAAAATTTTGTTGAGCGCATTGGCTGCAATATTTTTTGATACCTGCGCGATGGTATCTCATAATATTGTATTTCATGTGCTCCACAATAACCAGATGTAAACGTTTCTTATCTAAACCTAGTGACCGTCTATGTACTAGTGCTCTGCAATAGGTAAGGACGCATATGTGGCTATTAATTAAAAAAACCTCAATTTCAGCGCCTGTTGTACTACTATTAGTTATTTTTATTGATATAGCTTTATTCAGTTTTCGAGCAAGTGCGACTTACACGTTGTGTTTGGTATTCTTCGGCTTGTAATAATTCTCCTGCGTCTAAATCTGAGGTATCTGTCACAATTGAAATGTTTCTTCCTGAGAAAGTATAAATGGAAGTGTTTATAAATTTCTCCTGGCATTTAAAAACGATGTTTGGGACTCCTCCATTCACCGAAACGGTATTTTAGCACTAGCTAGCTTGACCAAGTGCTGTTTAATGACAACTATCACCGCGAGATATGATCTGTAGTACGAATGAATGCAACGGTTTAGGTCTAGCTCTGGAAGCTGAATTGTCCAGAAGCCGCAATTGACGGCTTATCGTACCTCGTCACAATAAAAATTTAATTGACATTCTATTTCATTGGGCACCATTTTCTGCACTACAGCACGCAATGGTTATGTGGCTGACCAAATAAATACATCGTCAACGTACGCTTCCGTACATAATACACTTGTTGCAAAGTTGTTTATCATTCTTGGTACACCTCAAGTGAGTTCCTTAGACAAAATGTTGTCATAGATAATTGGTAATTGCCTCGAGGTACCTGCACCGCCACTTGCAATCGATTTTCAAGCAGGATCCTAATTTAACAAAAGCGCTGCTCTAGATCAGACATGGCAAAACACTTAACACCCGCTTTTTCAGGAACATCGCACAGAGCAGGCATGCTATATGAGTATAAATTAGTCACCGCGTTCGGTTGCCGAAAATCCTTAGCGGGTCGAAGTGAGCTATTTTTTGCGTAACATAAAAAATTGAAGTTCCGAACAGAATAGGCTGACTCTAATAAATGTCCTACTCCTCATAATCTACGCCTGTGAACAATATTGTCTCGTATGCCATTCATCAACTCGTTACTCAATTTATGAAGCGTGTCTTCCTAATGGGCAGAACTATTGAGAGCGCCTCCTCTCAAATCTCCTACATTTTTTGTTCAGTTGTCACATCTTTGTTCATTAAGTCTCAACTTGTCTTCCGTTGTCGAACAACGCTCATCTGAATTATTTCTATGGCGCGTAACTAGAACACTTGGATCAAATCAAACTTCATCCACAAAATCTTTAACAAAGTATACTTTTTTTACAAAATCCACAAGTTATACCAATGCACTACAAACGGAGAAAAAAACTTCACCTCACGATGAAATTAAGGCTGTTAGCCTGCAATTAAAAATGAATTCCCAAACGAAAAAATGACTGTAAGCGTCACTTGTTCTTTTCGCACACACAATATGCTTTGTTATATGAATATATGTGGCCTCTTCACAGTATTTTAGGACGTCATTCCGTTTCGCTGTTACTCTAGCATAGATGCCAAGCTAGCGACATTTGAACATCACCATACTTAAACCATGATTACACGTCTGATGGTTTGCCATGATTAATTTACTATCGATTATTACTTCATTTTAGCTACTCAGAGGAGCTTCAATAGAATATGATGAGATTTTGCATTTACTGTCTATAACTTTTTAGTCTTCACCTTTTATCACAAATCAATGTTGCTTTCCTCACTTTGGAGGATTACAGAAATCAAGTCAGATGGATGCTTGAAACCGAAATCTTAAAATCTCACAGAAGGAATCGGTATTCACTCTTCTCACGATTTCATTCTAGTCATCATTAGCTATACTAATCCATACAAAGAGATACCATAAAGATACTGAATGCACGTTCTCTACTCAACTCGCACCAGTCTCATTATCAACATTATGGATAAACAATGGCTAAATACTATCTCATTCAACCATACATCAGCCTGTTTGATTTAATAATAAAATTTTATTTTGATAAAAAGTCCGTATGGCCTGACAATTGAAAAGATCAAGATACAAAAAAACTTAGTACTGCGTATGAATGAGTAATACATTGGCTAACATTTGTTTGTCGGTAATATAACTTTGTATCTTGATCTTTCCAAATGTCCAGCCAGATGGCCATTGTTGCTGCATTAAATATACAATTATAATTATTTTTTAAACATAAAATTGGAGGGTTTATACTGTTTAATTCAAAAGAAAATTATATCTTGACAATAGGAAAAATGAAATATTTGTGTCGAGGAAGAATTTCCCTCGGATAAAATTTAATACTTTCTATTTTTTCAGGTCAATGTTTATAAATTTTGTTACTAAGCAATTTATTTTAATTTTAGAATACTGGACCATAATAATCATAGTTACCTTACGGCTAGCTCAACAACTTACATCGTTACATTTACTTTTTCCCGGTTTTTGAATTGAAATATTTATTATACAATCCTCCATTCCTAAAAGCAGCAGGACCACATGTGTAATTAGCCGATTATGAAATAAAAAAATAAATGGCGAATAAAAGAAAACATTTTACAAAGCAATCAATAGCTGTACGTAATTAATTATTAAATAAAATAAAACCGACATCAAATATTAAAATAAATGCCTATAATAAAAGCAACTGAAAAATATATTATGAACATATTTACATTTATTTAATTGCGACAATAAGATACGACTTGTTTAATAAACCTCTTTAAGTGTAAACGCCCCGGCTTCAAGTAAATGCCGTACGACGTTAGAAACTCGGTTAAGGTGCTCTGAATAGAGATTAGT